>WYDI02035868.1:0-103512 GCA_009867235.2 Psittacus erithacus | reverse complement strand
TCTTGAAAATGGGGGTTATATTTCCCTTTTTCCAGTCATTGGGAACTTCACCTGACTGCCATGATTTTTCAAATATGGTAGACAAAAATTGTCTAAATAAATACAAGCTACAGAAAAATAACTCTGTAATCATAACCATTAATGACATTAGTCTTGGATGGTGCTATGAAGTACCAAAAAAGCTCTGAATTAAAAAGACACCTCTGTGAATTTACAGCTGAAGGAAAAGGATACCAAATGCAGAAAGATGGGAGTGTAGAGTGTCCATACAGCAGCACTGCCCAGTGTGTCAGGCAGAGGCTCAATACATTTGCAAGTGAACAGCTGTTGAACAATTCAGAGGGAAAAGGGTTTTAGGGAGAAAAGTAAATTGCTTCCCGGGTGCGGCTGATCAACAGCATTCTTCCTCATAAAGAAATGGCTGAGAGGGAAGGGGAAACAGAATTAACTTGGGTAGTTTAATAATAGCATGTATCTTGGGTACTCTAATAATAGTTCTTATCTTTTCTCCCCCTCCCACTCCTTCAGATGTTTTGGCTTCAGTCTTCTTTCTTCTTTTTTTTTTTTTTCCTAGATGGCTTCCTGTAACTTACCTGTAGTACAGACACTGTGCTACATTCCCTAATCTTTGTTTGCTGATTGTTGTTTATAGAGTATAAGTAAATACATCTCTAAAGAAAGTTGTGCTTGCCCTCCTGAAGGAAGTTTAACGCCTCTTCTGTCTATGGTAGTTGCAGCTTTTGTTGATGGACAGAGGATAAAAAAAAACCAAACCAAAAAAGAGATTACACAGCCTTCTCGTATATGATAAGTACAGTAGGAAAAAAAAAAACCCAAATCAGCCAACTTCTAAATCCACATTTTGTTTGCAAAATAGGCCCTTTTCTCATCCTTGTGCAAAGACTCCTAAAGGGAGGTTCTGGCATACAGTGACCTATCATCAGTACCACCAAAAGTATTCCTGCCATAAAGCAGAAATACTTTCTCTCTCCCTCCTCTATCTCCATGTCTTTTACTTGGCAATGCTGATCGCTTGTGCCAACTGTAATTTTGGTTAGAACTGTTGGAAATGCAGTGTTTTAATTCTTCTGAAAAGTATGTGGGTTTTGAGCAAAATATCTCAAATTGAGATACAACAAAGCCTCCCTCATTGGGAGTTTTGGAAACAGCTTTGGAGTGAATCTTCCCTTTGCTCTTCAAGAGGTGTCGAGAATATACTCACTTGTCTCTGAACCAAACAGTGACTGAAGCAGGCATTTACAGGGAAGATGGAGAAGGCAAAGTGTAGAGAAGAATCCTTGCTAATGAATCTGTGAGGTTCAGCATCCTGGGCTGCATGCTGGTACTGTTGTAGACCTGATCAGAAAGGCAGGGTAATGTGGCAGAGGAAGGGGATAAGAGGCAGTGTTAAGTGTAATTTCCCTTTTGAGAAATAGCTGTGGTTTAGCCAGGAGAAAGGTAAGAAAGAAATGTTATTAATCTGTCAGAAATGGAAGGGGAACACAGTAGCAAATGAAGGCTGTGCTGGAAAAGGTTGAAAGCAACTTATCTATCTCTGGACTCACTGTCATAAAAGTTACGAAGTGGACAGTGGAGATTGGCTACTCAGTTTCTTCAGGAGTCTAAACAATGAATGTGGGAGGATAGGGCTAGAGAGCATAGGTCGTGAAGAGCTCTGAGAGTGAAAACAAATTACGTATAGTTGATGCAGTGAAGAACAGGCAGATGATAAGGGATGACTTGATCAAAGAGAATTCCATGAGAGAAGCCTTTGCAGGAGCTTTTCTGAGTGTAGACAAGAGAAGTGCAATTACAGTTGTTAAAGCTCTTGGCAGGCAGAAAAGTTCTGTTGCTTTCAGAGATGGCAGAGGACGGTGGGATCAGTTCGAAAGGACTAGGAAAGGTGGAGCTGTTACAATTTGGTTGAGTTTCATCTTATGAAAGGTTTTAAAAACGGTGATACCAGAGAGATGTGTAGATATACTCTTTGACAGAGTGAGGGAGGTTTATAGTAGAGGTGTAACATCACACACAAAAAGATGGCAAATTAGTTTGTGCTTCCAAATGAGATATAAAATTAAAGAAAAAAGGAAGCCGAGAGAGTCATTTCAAGGCATGATATGTTGAGTTAGAAGATTGTGAAGAGAAGCAGTGAAGGACAGAGCTGTGGAACATGGCCAGTGATGTGTAAAAGGAGCTCCAAAACCCAGGAGAATGAGAACAGAGCTCTACTTCTGAACAGTTCTCATGAGAATAGCTTCCACTTCATGCAAATGACAGAGGAAGGTTAGAGAAAGCCTAAACTGAATCTGGAGGACAAACTCTGCTGTTAAGTTTGTATGGGGCAAGCGCCGAAGTGATCAACATGGGAAGGAGTTGCAAGTGGCGTAAAGTGTGGGATATTGTTAAAGTAAGACAGACTATAGGAAAGAATTGGATTTTCCCTCCTGACACCTGGTGATGAGCACTCATGTTGTAGTCCAATAGGAAAGCTTTTGCCAGCCTATGTGAATTCCTGAGATGAATGGAAATTTCTGATATAGTCTGTGTAACACAATTCATTATATGGAACTACATCTATGAATAAGCATTACTCAGTGGAGTAAGGAATGTCAGGACAAATCCTAGGATACTATATTATGCTGTACTGAATATTACTTGAAACTACTTTATGCTGCAATGAATTTTATTAGAAGGAAACTGGCTTAAGGACATGCTTGTCTTCTGTTCACTTCAATGGAATAGGTCTGGATACCAAAATACCTAAATGAGAGGCCCAAACCTTCTTCTGAAATACACATCTATAAACTCAGTTACTCCTTAACATGTTTACACTGGTGTAACGGGGATCAGTGTTTGGCCTATAATAACTCATTGCTGTTTTCTTGTATCCGCAAGATTATACAAAAAGCCCATTGTAGATCATCTGTTCCAATGGAACAGCTTTTCCTGGAAAGCTACCTATTTACTCACTGCCTCTTGGGCCTCATAGAGCTCCCATTTCTCTCTCTGTAGGGCCTCATTCTCATCAAGAAAAGGTGGAGAGTGGCTTCTGCTCTAGGCCGCCCTCTTCACTGTAAACTCTAGAAACTCATGCCTTAGGCTGCCAAGACACTGGAATCCAAGTCTTTCCTTTCAGGGTAAATGCAGAAAGTGGATGCTACTACTGCTGGCTTTTTTGTTACGCTTCTGCTGTTAGCAGATAACTTGATATGGTAAGGGTGGAGGAAAGGGTATTTCTAGCTCGGGTGCTGTATGTCAGTTGTGCAATGGCTCTACAAAAGCATGAGCTCATGTACTAAAGGACCTGTTAGATGTTTTTAGGGGGGTTGTCATGGGACATAAGGCCATCAAATACCTACTTCAGGCATTCTGAACCAGGAAATTAAGCCCATAAGAGTGTTGATTTTCAAGCTGAATTCCAATAATGGCAATGTAGGCTACTAGGTCACTTGCTTGCTTCAGGAATAGCTTATTAACCCTATTCCTCTGCCTTTCATTCTTCCCACTGCGTGATTCATACTGAAAAAGGAATTTATCTTGTCTTTGACAGTCTGGTAATATATTAGTAGGTGATTCCACTATAGTATTCAGTGCCAAACTTCGGTCCTCAAAGCATGTTACTACATTAATATGAGAATTCCTGAAAGCGAGGTTCATTAAACTGTCAGTGCTGCACAGTTGCCATTTCACAGCTCTCAGTTCTGGAGCAATATGATTTGGCACACTTCGACCTCTGTGTTTCTCTGTATTGCCTTCTATAGGCATGCTTGATATTTTCTCCCTTCCTATGTTAAGTACTGAGAAAACCAATTCCTCAAAAAAAATGAGAAAATACTGAAAAAGAGGGAAGACAAAATCATTTAAGGAACATAGGGAAACCACAGTTTGAGCATGTGAAATTTCAGTCTGTGCAAGCATATATGAAGTATTATAACTTGAAACATTATGAAGTGTAAGTAACTTCAGACTAGACATACAGGCAAACTTTACCTTAAGTATCTTCAAAAAACTATAAAAAATATAAATGTAAGCTCTAATAGGTATCTATGTAGTACAGACTTCAAAAGGCAAAAGTATTACTATGTTTTGGTTATCAATAAATCACATGGAAATTCTCCAGCAATTTCATAAAAGTGAAAATGAGAATAGATATCTAAATACCTGGTGTGACTTTCACATTAGGAGAGGATTCCTTCAGATGTTAGGTGGACCAGTGCTACTAGAGCAAGTGGAGTCCCAATAGCTGTGACTCTTCGGGAG
The DNA here is from genome assembly GCA_009867235.2 of Psittacus erithacus. Taxonomy (NCBI): domain Eukaryota; kingdom Metazoa; phylum Chordata; class Aves; order Psittaciformes; family Psittacidae; genus Psittacus; species Psittacus erithacus. Next base: position 99,249 of record WYDI02035868.1, on the reverse strand, counting down.
CCCTGAGGCACCTTTGGTTTGACAGATAGCTCTCTGAACCTTGACATGAAGCAATAGTAATACCTTTATAGAAGTCATAGGAGGAGAAGGAGCCAGAAAGCTGACTAGCTAGAAGTCAATGTCATATTTTCATTTTACTTCTTGACAAAATCGCAGTGTTTATTGCTTATAAGAACTGCTTTTAAGCAGATGGTTAACAATAGGAGTATGTCCTGATCTGATACTCTATTCCAAAACCTTGAGATGGTAGATCTGACTGCAATAGCTGAAGGAAACAGTGAACTCATGAGGTTTTGTATAGTATTATTCCCATCTTACCTCTGCTGAAACGTATATTCCACAGCAGGTTAATTTTCTGCAGCATCATCTTGCACTGTGATATAGGAAATTCTACAGTAACTTACTTAGAAGCTGAAGTTTTGAGTATGTAGGTATATTGTGAATGCTAGGGAGCTATTTGGGCTGCCTTTATAAGCTGAAAATGATATCCACTGCCAAAGGTATGGTTCAGATCTTTGTGCCTGGCACATAGGCAGCCTGCTTTATGTCATCTGAGAATTTCTGATCTGGATTTTCAAGTTTGCCAGTAGTTCTGTTTTTCATCATTCAAATATGGGCTAAGAAGTCAGTGGTGTTACTCTACCAGCAACATAATGTCCCTGTTTCTTGTGCACTAAAGAAGGAAATATGTTAGCAGCTCATGATTAGGCTTATACAGTTGTCTTCTCATACCACTATTGTCCTTTTGGACAAAAATCTTCCAAAATCTAGTTAATTGAACCTCCAGACTAAAATCTTTGGTCACTCTTATGATGAGAAGTGACTTGCTACCAATTAAAGCAGATACTTGATGTGAAACATTGGCTTCTTTGGCAGGCATGCAAGTAGTCTAAAGTATTTTAAATAAGCTCTCAAGTGAGAACAGTTACAGCTAGGCTAATAATGAGAAATGTAAACAGAAGCACTCATTACTTCTGATTAGAGCTTTATTTCAAGCACAGTCCTAGTATTTGACAAATATTTTTAAAAGTACAACTTGCCAAAACTTTTGTTAATAGAAATCATAGCAGGAGAGTCACAAAACTGTAAGAGAGTGCCTAGGCTTGGCTGGGTTGCAGAAACAGCTCTGCTATTCCCTGTGAAGCTGAAGAAGTGGTTAGCACTGGCATGCAAGCATGACCTCATGATAAACTCGCTGATCCTCACTCGTTACTAGCCGTTTAGCTACTTGCAACCAGCACTCTTATCACAGGAAAAAAACCTGCTGTCTTTCTTTTGCATATCATAAAGATAAGTATATTTACATGCATTATTGACCAGAGGCCTACCAATAAATTCATGAGCTGGAACAGTCATGTGCAATATACACATGAAATTACATGTATAATTTCTGATAATAGTACCATGTAAAATTCCCCCACTAGAACTTGTTTTTAAAATGTGTAATATTACAGTGACCTAAGAGTTGCTTATTTTGGTTTTGCCTGTTTCTGAAAGTGGTGTATATCCTAAGATATGAAAATCCAACTCTCTCAGAAAGTTCTAGGTATCATGACTTCCTGATGAGGAAAAATTATCCTGTTCAACAAGATATACATTCTGTGATGAAGATGTGCTTTGCAATGCCATTGAAGAAGGGCACAAAGCAAGAAAAGCATAAAGACAGACATGCTTTCTGCTTTTTCGTTTGAAAGCAATTGTTTTATCTTCCTAAGACAAATAACATCAGATAATGTGTATGAAATGCTATTGCATTTGAATAACCTCCTTCAAACTCTGTGGGATGGAATAGGTATTTTTGTTCAAATGCTAAGCAAACTGCATTTATTCTATAACTTTGTTGTCTGAAGATGTGAGGTTGATTCTCAGCTAACCAGCCAAGCACTCCTTCGAAATACTGCAGGCAGAAAGAGTCCCGCAGGAAGTGGTATTTGTGATTCAGTAAACGGCACCTTGCCCACTGAGTCACTGTTGAGCCAGTGTCCAAATGTGTTTCTAGAGTGTGGAATATAAAACTGAAGTCTTGATTGTTTGTGGCCACTGGAAATTCATTGAACTATTGGCGAGAACAGGGATACTAACCGCAACATCCTAGATTCCAGACAGGGATAATTACAACTCTCCCCCACTTACTTCTTTAGGAGACTAATTCTCCTTTCCTCTAAGCTTGTACCTTTTTCCTGCACTGAGCTGGTCACCATCCTGTAAGCGTATTGGAAAGATGAGTGCCACAACTCAAATGCACAGCCTGTCTTTCTGTGCACACTACTGAACGTGCCAGGCTTGGCACCCGTAGTTTTGCAATCCCATGCTTTATCCCACTTGGAGACTGTCTTTCAGACACTATTACTGTAAGCTGTCTGAACTTTTCCAGTTAGTTCAGTAGTGCAGCTGAAGGGATGCACTGATTTGTGGTACATTTCCTCTCAGGACTCATGACCCAGTAGATGTGCATGGTGACTCAGAACAACATTTTCTAAACAAAGTCTTAATTTATGCATAGGAATTGAGCAAACCTCAGCAAAGTTTAAACTGAAGATGCACCATACATGTGATCTTTCCTACTGGCTTTCACATGTCCAGCACAGAATTCTTCTCTACTCAACTACTCAATAGGCTTCCAGTACTGTTTTGGTTTTGGGTTGTTTTTTTGAGGGGTTTTGTTTTTGTTTTTGTTTTTGTTTTTTTTCTTTAAATCCTATTTTTTTATATATATATATACACACACGTGTATATATATGTGTATATATATGTATATATATGTGTGTGTATATATATATAAAAAAATCCCAACTTTACAATTTCCAAACAAAAGATGTCTAATGTCATTCATCCACACACTAATTTATGTGAAGGTTTGTGGAAGAAAACCTTGGTACATGATTTACAAACGTGATTGGTTGACCTCGGCGGGATGCCGTGTGCCCACCAAGCTGCTCTATCACTCTGTCCCTCAACAGGACTGGGGGGGGGAGAAAAGAAGGTGGACAAAAACCCCTTGCAAATCAAGACAAAGGCAGTTTACTAAAGGAAAAACAAAGTAATGTGAGGTGCTGCTGTGAAAGATCACAGGTTCAAGTCTGGAGTGGTCCAACATACATAGTAGGTGCTGTGATCCTGTAAGTCAATGACATAGTGCTTAGAATTTAAGTCTTTTTCATGCTTAACTGTTCACAAAAACCTTATCACAGAATCATTAGTGTTGGAAGAGACCTCTAGGGATCATCTAGTCCAAACCCCATTTTCCTGATTTTTTTGTAATTACGAATTAGCAGCTAACTGCATTCGTCTTAATTTTAGTTAAATTTTAGTAGGACTCCAAGTAACACTTGTTTTGGACCTGCTCGCATTATTGTTAAAATCATTACTAGCTACAGGGTTTGAATTTGCAGCAGGAAGATGCATTTTGGACCACTTAGTTAACCTCTGTAAATTGTATGTAATGGTTAACTGATTTCTGGAGTTATGTAGCATGTTAAAAGTTAGGTAGCACATTTAGCAGGTGGATGTAAGTGGATTTTGTCAAAACGTGAGTACCTTCATTAATGTTGAGAATGTGTTTAACCATTAAATGTAGGTTCATCTAGGGTAATGCAGTAGCTTCTACGGCAGAGAAAGGGACATAACCATGCAAAATTCAGTTTCCTGAGCAAAATAATACCAACTCTGAGTACTTGCTGGAATTGGGCTCGCAGGTCCACACTTCTTTGTTCATAAAGGAGTAAATAATTCCATCAGAGTGAGGAATAGGATATTACTTAATGTGAGAAATGGTGGCAAGATTTCACCCTGAAACACGATCAAGAAGTTCGGTTTGGTGTCATATAAAGAACGCACTGATCACGCACAGCATACCAGTTAATCCTGTTCTCTCCCCTTCCCCTTCCTTTATCTTTCCTTCACCCTCCAAAACGAAATTTTCCACTTGATTATGAAGGAAGTGAGGGAGCCTGGATGCTACCCCAGGAGAGAAAGCTGGAGGAAGGGCTGGGTCACTTAGTCAAGCAAAGGGGAGGAGAAGGAAATGGTCAGTGAAAAATAAGGTTCTAAATGCAGGGCTATAGTCTAGAAATATGTTGAAACACTTCTGAAGAAATGAGGAATGGGGATAATATAGGCAAAGCAGTTTAATCATATGCAGTTAGTAACAGGAGCTTTCAAAGTCCGTGGCCTTGTTTGAGACCAACTGCCAGCAACATAATATAGAGTGCCAGTTCAAACTATCTGTTGAGCCCAAAATGCCAATCATTATGAAATTCCTGGTATCCCTTCATGCTACAGTCCACCCACGTAGCAGCCTGCCTATGCTGAAGCTTACTACTTGACCGTAACTCCATTTTGAACAGAATCCTTGCTGATGCCTTCATCTGTCATATCCTGCCTGTTGCAGCACTTTTCCCTGTGGCTTCTCTCTCCCCCTCCGATGTGATGATTTAGGCTGTCTACATTCTGACACTTTAAAAAGCTTACAACAACAAAAGAAATTGATCCCATCATATCCAGTTACCATACTGTGTACTTTGTATGTGCACATTAGTGTCTATTTATATTAAAAGAAGAAACCAAACAATTTTTGATATTTGTACTTTGCAAACATACACTAATGTATTTCATGTTAGCCCATCTTGATTGAATAGGTTTTAATTCAATTTTTTAATTATTATTTTGCTTGGTTTATGTGTTGCTTTTAGGCTATTTCTTCATCTAGCACATTTTCTGCCTCTAGTTCTGTGAACAGCTATAAAAGCCAAGCAACCTATTTGCGAGCATGTTGGGATTTTGTAGGTGTATTTGTAGGTGGATTTTTGTAGGCTCTCATTTTGTAATGCTGAAAACTTACACAGTGCAGAAATCTAAAAACTTTAAAAGCTCTTCTGTCAGAAATGCTGGTATTTTATCCCTGTATTGCCCTAGTGTAGGAGCTCACAGTGCGCAGGTGATCAGTTGGGCTAGTTACCAAGAGTTGTGGGGTCAGACAGTGTAGTCCCTCCGGAAGCACTCTCGCTTCTGGACAAATTCTGCTCTTGGGGACTGGCAAAAGAGAACTGAATAAAATAGTAACATTGTTATTTTGGGATTAAATGACTTGACTTCATCTTTCCTAGCCTTTGGAGAACTGTGAAGATACAGTTATCATGCAGTTACTCATCTCAAGTAATGGGAAGGGTTAGTAGTTGAAGACCTACTGGAAAGGTCTTGCATTGCCAAGTAACTAGGCAGCTCATATTCCTTCCAACTTTAGCTTCAGGGAGTTTTTTTTTACAGTGTGTAAGTGAAAAATCATTGAGCAAACAAAGGCATTGTCCCTTCCTGGACTAAACGTGCCTCATGAATAGGATTTGTTGCCACTTCCTGCACACTGCTATTTCTGAACCTCATGGGATCATGAACAGGCAAAACCATTGTGTATCTGATTAAAAATTGAAAGGGCAAGCTTATTCCACCATCTCCTTGGAACTTCAGGTTGAAGATAAAATGGCTAAGACAGGGTTTTTACTGATTGAGGATTCAAACATGTGTCAGTGCTTATGGTCTGTGAGCATTCCCTGAGTTTTGCAAGTAGCTGGCATCACTGCTTGATGCCTGCTTACATGGTTCTTATACAACTCATTTGCTTACATTGGACCTCTGCTCTATGCAGCCTTATCAGCAAGCAAAAAGTAGGTGGTGTCTCACCTAACTGTGAGAGTTTTAGCCAGGGTACACACAGCTTTGTGGGATGAAGAGGGACTGAAGGTCAAATACTGAGGAAAAGCTTGTCTATTACCCAAAGGTCTTTTTAGTTATATCAGGGCAACTTCTCCATTTCTCTCTGATGCATAAACAAGAACACCATGTTTAGTGGCAGCAGGAAGTTTCTGTTTCTTTCACTTCCTGGGAAAGTACTTTTCTTCATTTTTTTCTTTCCTGTAGCAAATAAAGTTCTGCTAGCAGATTCTTCCCCCGTGGTTCACCCTGTGAGAAGTGATTGTCAGCTCCTTCTCTGAAAGCAGCAAACTGAGGCTGTTTGCAGGTGCAGGATAGCATCATTACATTTTCACAATTCTCTTTCTAGTAATGAGATTTCTTTCTGATTTATGTGGCAGTAGGCATAGTCACTAGATGTAGACCTCTGTCATCCATATTATTTGTCATGTGGCTGAAGATGCTCATATAGAAGCATCTTACCTGACTGCCTCAGTCATTTATTTGTCTTAGCTTCTCATCTATAAATGCATGAGGAAAATAAAGTTTTGGAGGTCATAAGCAGTCAAGGTGAAGAGTAAGACAGGGACTTGCTTTCTATTCTAGCGCTTGAATTTTAAGCCAGAGGTTTCCCATACTGCTGCCTGAAGAAGGCTGGGTTATTATTTACTACAAGTCCTCATTCTGTATCCAGCTGCCTCAAAAAAAAAAAACCAAAGCTCTCCACACTTTTGACACCCAGCAATGTGAGAACATGCAGAGCAGGCAAAGAAATGAAAGCAAAGTTCAAGCATCTTCTCTCCACCTCTTCCTTAGACTTCAGGGAAAGAGAAGAGTGATTTTCAGGGCCACCGGGTATCTGTACCCATCAGCAGTTATCAGGAGTATCACAGATAGCAAAGACAGGAAGCATTAATTTTCTTGAAGCTGCTGGGAATAACCATAACTTTAGCATTACAGTCATTTATGGTATCACTTACTGCACTTCCCTACTACTTTTTTGAGTTCCCATAGATTGCCAGGAAGGTACTGAACATGAATGAGAGGTAGGCATATGACAGCAGCTATGAAAGAAAGTAACTTGGGCCAAGCTCCCTACTGAGGCGTGATTCATTCGATTAGGATATTCCTGAAGTATTCATAACCCTTTGATTGTTTTTGTTTTGTGGATAAAAAGTCAAATAATTTAAAATGGATGATGTTAAAAGACAAGTTCATTGTCTGTAATGGAACTTCATACAAATTTAGTTTCTTTTCATCGTCCTTATTTCAAAATAAGACGTCTGAAATGAGAGTCCAATTTGGACTCTTTTTCTCTAACTTGCCAGAAATGAGCTGTGTTTCCAAGTTCCATGTTTAAATGCTTATGAACATTCAGTTTCAAAATATGGGAAGAAAGAGTTGGTAGTTTTGACCTTACAAAAGCTAGAAAGTGACAGATGTCCTGAAACCTGTTCATTTTTGGAGGTGACCAGGCAGGAATGAGTTTCACACTGTGAAATGGTAGTTCACTTCTGTTCCTTCTACTGGCAAAATGAACTATTCTCTCTGCATGTTAAATATATCGGATTAATTTCAAGAAAAAAAACATTTACTTCTTTCACAGAAATCACTTCAAGAAGGCCTTCTCAGAAAAACAACTATTTTTATGCAGCTGCTCACCTCAAGAAGTAGCTGTGGTCCCCAAAGTATTAGTCCGTAAAGACCAAAAACATCTGTCACACCTTGAAAAGATGTAAAAACAGTTCTGTGGAGAAACACTAGAGCTCATCTTCTTATTCACTGGACTGGTAGGATAGGAGCTACACCTATTGCAGATGGGATCTGTTCAGGGGGAAGTGTCTTTTCTTCGAGTTCCAATAAAAGCAATCAATAAAACAGCTCTCACTGGAAAGTAAGGTGTAGCTGGGTATTGCCACACAAGTGACAATAAAGTGACAATAAATGAAAGAAGTTTATCTTTCTCATATTCATTCTAGAAGATATGCGTCATGTAAGAGTCAGAGGGTAAAATGACATCACATCCTCACAGGGAAGAAATCCTGGCTCACTCCAAAGACACGCAAAGGGAGGGTTTTCTCTAGTATGTTTGGAAGGAGTATAAAGCAAGGGATGTCATTACTTTGTGTCACATTAAAAAGCAAGGTGCACAACATATCCTATTCTGTCCTATTATGGAAACTTTATTTTCACCTGTTCAAATGAAGCAAAATTTGCAAAGGGATATATGTCAGGGAATGCAGTACAAATTTCTCAGTAAAATGCCCTCTATTTTCTCTCTGCTAGTCTGCAACATGAAAGAACTCTGTAGTGCATCCTGCTGCCTGACATTGCATGGACATTTGGCCACATCATATTTGAACCCATTCTGTGTAAACAAGAGGAGGCTGTTTAGTTTTGTTTAGTTTTTAAAGATTTTGAAAGTGTGATAAGAATACTCCAGTGCGGTGGGGTGAATTCCCTATGGAGTTCAAAGTCATTGCTAGCTTATCATGTGAACTAGAACTGATACTGACAAGAAGTATGGCTGTAAACACAGCTGAAATGAACTAAGATACTTGAGTAAAAAGGAAAGAATAAGATTTGGGCTGCCTTGTAATATTTTTTTTTTTTCATAAAATAGAAAACAAAACAATTCTTAAAATTATTTAATTAGTAGCTGAATAATAAAGGTGACCATTCAAATATAAGAAGATTGAGGCATATTGTGAAAAATATTAAAACAAGCAGGCTTTGGAGGAAATATATATAGCTGTCATCCATGATGTCCAGTTCTTGCTAGATTTGACACACATTAAGAAACTTGGCTATTTTAGGGCAGCACCTGAAAAGAGATAACTACCAGTGAAAGCTCATTTCGGAGGATGTTACTGATTTTTATGCCTTAATGTAAACTCTGTTCCAACTGTATCTGAAACTTTCTGTAATCCAGGTGGGAAATGCAGTTGGTGTAGGCATTCCTAAGGTAACTTTACACTTGCTAACTTAACTACACCTAGTAGAGCTGCAGGGGCATATTGTTTTCATTCAAGTAGGCATTGTTAGACTTGGAGTCCCTTGGGGGCAAGTAGACCTAAAGCTGCCACAGCTATGCTGGCAGCACTGATGATTCACACTTACAGCTTCTGGTGATTTGTCTACACAAGTTCCAATGCCACAAATTGCCCTGTATATAGATTCAAAAAAGTGAAGCCTAGCCAAACCTCCGTTTCACAAGTTACAATCAGTTCCAAGTTGCTTTTCTGTGAGCTGCACCACTATCTCAAATCTGTAGAGCATGTCTTTAATGCCAAGGCCCACAAACGGGTCTTCCGAGCAGCACTGTCCTGCTGCCTGCTGAAGTGCCAACCCAATGATGCACTAATCCAGCTTTCAGGCATAAAGGTAGTGGGGCAAGTTAAGTTTTCACCTAAAATATGCATGTCTCCTTTTGCTACATAATTTTTGTATCTCAGTGCTGAAATTAGTCAAGCTCTACGTGCTTCTGCCATTCTGTTTGTTGAGGTGCATGTTACATACTTTGTTTGGGAGGTATGTCATGAAATTGTTTATTGTATAGTGTAGGAAGCTCTTCATTAAATCAGTAACCTAGAAAAAGAAAAATGAGGTAGTATGAGCAAAGTATTTGAGTGATGGAGGACTTTGAATTAGTCATATTTACCGTAGGATGTCATATTTACAGTAGGATGTGTTCCTAAGATAGATGTCTGTGGGTGCCGTTCTCTGCGAAATTTATGTGAAAGGTGTTGATGACTTGTCCATTTTCTTCTTATTTCCTGTTGTATGAGCAGTTGTCTTACCATGTTCAAGTGTTTTCCCCAATTATCTCATTGTGGGCAATCTTCCTGAACAGTGCAGGATATACACCCACAAAGGTATCCTTGTACTGTCGGAGGCATGCCCAGAGCAAAGACCATTAACCCAACTCGCCTTTCATCACTTCCCTGTGTCTCTCATGTTTTTTTGTCTCCCTTCTCTTCAGATTGATTGCTGCTATGTTCACATAGATTGTTTTCTGGTTTGACTGCTGTGTGATGCTGTGAATGTCATCTTGTGTCACTTCACAAGGATAGGGGCAAAAAGGAAGGATATCCTTCACTATATCTTCTTTCCTAGCTGATTTGGGTATGTGAGCCACCAATTTATTCATAGTAGAGAGTGGCTACAAGAGTGAGGGGATCACCAGTGTAGTTTTGTAAAATAAGTATAGTGCTGCATTTTTATAACTGCTAAAATAGAGGTAGGGCTCACATTGCCACCTGGGCGGAAAACTCAGGAATCCGAAAGTTTTTGCTATAATATCCAGTTCCCAAGTAACATTTCAGTAAGAAACCGGTATTCACAGGTAGGCTAAAGAAACGATCACACTGTCCACGTTCTTAAATTACTTAATGAACTCAATGAAAACTTGTGATTAAAGTATATAAATAACTAGCCTTTTTAACTTTCAGGTGTTTTAAAAACAACTCAGCCAGTTATATCTGCAAGTTCTTGCTTATTGTTTCCCATGAGCAGAGATACAGCCCAGGGCTGTGCAATCTTGACAGCTGACAGTAATTTTGAGACGATAACTACCAGGTATTGTGCTTGTTACACTATGTTTGAAAACTCTTCAGTGCATTATAGGAAGAGAGCAGCATTGCATTTTTGTTACTAATTTATGAATGTAGCTTAAATAATTTTAAAATTTTCAAGAAAAATGGTAAACATCGACTCTGATGAAGTAGCTCAGTATGTGACTGGTCATTAGACTGATCATTTACAAACAGTGAGTCAAAATTTGTCCCCAGCTACACCCTCATAGTTCCACTGACATCACAGTTCGTAACCTTCAAACGGCTGTATTTCTAGCTATCAATGATGCAATTGGGAAATGTGAAGATAGTGGTGGTGTATGCTAATAATTTTCCAGAATTATTAGCTGTAATAGTGAGAGCTTTGATTAGAAGAATACATTAGTAGGAGTAAGCATCACAGCTGCCAAATACTTTCCTGTGGTACTTTTGGTCAATAGGGGCTCCATTTATTACTTTTTTCTGTGATGAAGATAGCCAACTATTTTCAGCCCCTTGAGATTAACTGGGAAAAATGTCATCCAAGTTTCAGCCTGGTTTCTGGTCAATCCATTAAAAATTTCTACCAGTAATAATAGAACTAAAAGTAGTATTTTATTAGCTGTTCTCATTAAGCAAAATTTAAAATAATTAAATGCTTACTAGTTAGCAAGTCTGCTCTTGTTTTGCCCTTTTTAAGAACAAGAGACAAAATGAAACCCATGTCCATAAAACTGGCATACACAGTTTAAACTTCAGGAGAGATCAACTTGCTGCTTTTGCTGCTTCTGAGCATATGTGAGTGATGGAAGGCAAGCCATAGCAGAGGCTGGTATAACTAAGGGGTTGTATAACCCTTGCTGCCAGTTGGAGTGGTCATAAAGACCAGGTTGGATGGGGCTTTGAGCAACCTGGTCTACTGGAAGGTGTTCTTGCCCATGGCAGTGGGGCTGGAACTAGATGATCTTGAAGGTCCTTTCTAACCCAAACCAGTCTATGGTCCTGTGAAACCAGTCTATGGTATAATTCTATGATCTCCCATACCCTGAGCGCGTGGTCTAGACTAAAAACCCTGATAAAAATACTACATTTGTGTGGGATACCAGCTGTAAATGGTATCTGGTATTCTGGATAGGCAGTAGTATGAATAAATGCAGGACGCACCAAAAGTTTAAATGATACCACTTATAGGTCAGTGGGAAAACAGGGTGTAAATGGAAGTCTCATGAGTTCCATTCCAGGGCTCTTACTTACAGGTATCTTCAGTGAAATCACATGAGCATTGAAGTGCCCTGAGGGCAGTGTGTGTGACTGTGTAGGATATGTTTGGTTTTATTGCTTCCATTTTTCATGGCTTCATAGTGATAAAAGCCCTTGACTATTATTTCTCACATTCAGAGAATATTGTGAGTCATAGAATCATAGAATGGTTTGGGTTGGAAAGGACCTTAAGATCATCTAATTCCAACTCTTCTGCTATGGGCAGGGATGCCTCACACTAAACCATGTCACCCAAGGCTCTGTCCAAAATTAGCCTTCTGTTTTGGAGACTACAGAATACTTTTGGAAGAATGCATAAAGAACAACAAACCCCCTTAAAACTTAGACCTTTTCAAATACCCATATTTCTCTGACTTCCATACCAGCTTTTTCTTGGAATCTTGGCTTTATAATTTGAAGTAAATGATAAATATTTGTATTTTCATGCTGTTGCATACTCCACATTCTTTCATGGCATTTAATGTGTTCCAGTTTGTAAATACAAGCTGTTACAAGAAGCCTTAATACTAAACTATTGGAACAGATTTGTGTTGTCATGAAGTTTGAAATAAAGTGGCCTGTCAGTCCAAAGTATACAGTTCTCTCACATCACTTGGGACATTGCATTTCCTCTCATGCCTGCTGTCTCTAATGGAGTCAAAGAAGTTTTGGGTCATTCATGGTTGATTAGTTTAGTTTGGGTGTGGAGTGATTTTTAAGATCGTATAATCAAATGTATGATAAACTTCAGTATGTGAGGTGTATATTTAGAATAAAAAAGCTACCAAAACTCATGTGTCACGTTAGTAGGTGACATAAAGCATGTGGAATTACCTTGACTACATTTTAATGCTGATTTCTCTTTAATTTGGGTGCTTTGGTTCATTCTTTTTCAAAAGCTCTTGAGTTGGCATTTAAGTTGGATGAAAAGTTGACTTAACTGTCATATGCTGACCACTCAAGAACATGTTGTACCTTTTTTTCCAGATATTTTTTGAAAGCTGTTGCAATCTGTATGTATTTGCTGGGTTTGGTCCTTCAAAGACCTACAATAGAATAGGTTTTTGTTGTTTTAAACATTTTATAAATGCATAGAAATTCATGCTTTCAAAAAAATCACAGTTCAACTAATATACCATTATTTGGTAGGACGGCAAAATAGAAACCAGGGTGTGGAAAGTTCAGCTGGCTAAATCAAGGTCACAAAATGAAATCCTGAAAGAGAAATCAATGACATTACTAGAAGGATTTCCCAAAAAAATTCCATCAGCTGCAAGTCAATTCCTATATATCTCTGTTCTCTTAAAATGAACATTGCTCACAGGCCTCATCTGCCCACCTAGTAGATTTCATGAGATGTGCACTGGAATATTGACAAATTGAGATCTCCAGTCTTAAAGATGACATGTCTATCAGAAACAGTCTTTGCTGCGGTATGATATGGTGTTAATTTCTGTAGAGATTAGGGGTTTCTGTTTGATTATCCAGTATATTAACTCAGTTCCTTTGTTTGAGAGAGTAAATCAGGGTATGTTTACTTTCCACTGATACATGCTATCGGTATTCTAGGCGGAATGTTTACTGGCTGCCAAAAATACGTTTATATGCTAGTTGTTTGGAGAGCACAACACGTGAGAAATGAATCTTCAGGCTTTTTTAAAAAGTCATATGCATACTTAACATCATCAGTCCTATCTGCTGCTTCCCAGCTTCAGCAGTGTTATCTGCCAATTCCTGTAATTATTCTGTCAATTCCTATAATTATCTCCACCAGATGAAAAGCTGGACTATAGTTCTTTGAAGTAGGATCAGTCAATACTGATAATATTAATGCTTTTCACCATCAGATATCTTACAGATCCTATGTCTTTCAAGCAAAATATTGTTCAAATTAAATTGAAGTGTCCAAAACCCAGAGTCCTGTTAGGGAAAACAGCCTCTTGTGTGGAAGGCAAATTTCAGCAGTTGGTAATTGTGACAGCGCACCTATCTGACCACTGTGAAATGACAAAAAAATCCATAATTTTAACTATTTGGGATAAGGACTGCCACAGAATACAGATGTTGGAGTAGCCAAGATCCATGTTTTAAGACAGCTAGAAGTGTTTATAATGATCGAATCATAGACCATGTTGGAGGAGACCTCAATTTGATCCAACCTTTCTTGGAAAAGCATGACCTAGACTAGATATCCCAGGATCCTGTTCAGCCAGATCTTAACAGTGTCCAGTGCTGTGGGGAGTCCAGCAGTTCCCTGAAGTGATTATTCCAATAGCTGATTGGTTTCATTGTGAAAAATTTTCCTCTTGTGTCTAGTTAAAATTTCCCAGGATTATCTTGTGCCAATCACCCCACATCTTTTCCATGTGATGCCTTGTAAAAAGAGAGTCTTTTCTTCTTTGTAGCCTTCTTTTAAATACTGAAACTTCTTCCTACACTTAAATTCCCATCATTATACCTTTAAACCTTTGCAAAGTTCATTTAACAAGCATGTCTCATGTGCCAAAGAGTGGAAGGGTGTCAACAAATCTGCTAAAAGTCACTCATTTTAATGTTGATATGCCTTGCAAGGGAAGGAGAAAAGACCTGCTAGTCTTTCTCTTGTCATCAAAGTGTAGATGACTGAAGATGGCATTTTTTCAGGCCTTAAGGGCATAGCTAGTTTGAGTACTAGTAATGAATATTAAATGAACTGCAAGATGCTTTGCTTTGAGAAGAAATGGTATTTCACTTGGCGCCTAACAAGGGTAATACAAGGAGAATTAGGAGATATAAATTGAGCAGTTTTCCTCTGCTCTAAATGCACAAAGACTCCTCAAAGTCAGTCAGGAGTAAAGGAGGATGTTGGAATAAAGCAAATAGCACGTTTGGGACAAGAGAGGGTACAATGAAGATACTACTGTCTGCTGGAAAGAGTAAAGAGGTATGTTTGAGGCCTATTGGGAGGAAGAATAGTAGTTTAGTTTTGATAAAGCCAGCATCATTCTGAAGTCTGGATAAACATTCAGACCTTTTGGACCATGGAACTTGAGTACTAACTTTGAGAATCTTTATGATTCTGTCAGAATTAAGCCAAACATAACCTGAAAAATATTTCCGTTCTTCACTGGTCAAAATAGTGCTTACTGTTCCTCACAAAGAACTGCTTGCTTCTGGTACCAGTCATTAAAGACCATTCCCTCTTCTTTCAGTGTTCTGCTGTCCATTAATCTATGTATTTCCTGTAAAAAAGCAATGTAGCTAAAATAAAACAAAATAACATAAAATAACATAAAATAAAATAATATAGGAGTGGGTTTAAATTCCCATCTGGTTCTGTATTTTCTGTAGTAGCTGTCACTTAGTGGGAGGGTAACAGCAACATGAATATATATAGTGCACTCACACACATGACATACATTGTCCTGCAGTGAAGTATTGTGCTCACTCAAGTGGATAACTGCACTCATCTCCAGAAAGATGAAAAGTTGATATTATTTTAGTCACCATTCTTATTTCCTGACTTTTTTAGTCATTAGAAATCAGTAGAAAATCTGAATCAGACTTCCACTTCTCAGGAGATGTTAATTTTAACGAGGAAAAGAATAGCTTATTGTTGTTGCTGTTTGGCGGATAAAGATACCCCTTCTTCCAGTGCTGATAAGGATTTCCTTCCTATGATTAATATCTCTACCAGATGAAAAGCTGGACTAATATTCTTTGAACCAGGATTGGTCAATACTGACAATTTTATATTCCTCCCTGTCTTTTATACTTTTATTTCACAGATCCCACATAGTTCATGTAAAAGGCTGTTCAGCATGTATGCAAATTACACAGCTGAAGCTAGAGGTTCAGAAAGCAAAATCATCACACTTTTTGCATTAATCCATTATGCTTATTTCAAGTGAGCTCCTGAATGAGCTGCAGTTCAATGAGAGTTATCATACTATTTTCTCATGTTCTTTAGAAAATCTCTGCCTCTGGCCTAGTTTATTACAGAATTATTTTTTTTTTTTACTTCGTGGATTGAACACACATTAATTTTGTAAGCAAAATACAATATATTAGTGTCCTTAACCCTCTTCCAGCATGGTAGTACCTGCACAGAGACTTCTACTAGTATAGAAATAGCATTAAAAGTTCCTAATCATTTGTCATTTATAATGCTCTTTAATGCAACCTGGAAATTTCTTGTCATCTGAAATTTTACAAAGTTAAAATCTGTAAATCTTACAGATTTATTCTAGGTTGCACACAATACTGATCCTTTTGCAGCTGTCAGGGGGGAGTAATGAACAGGTGCTTTTAAAACTGGTGTATTTGAATGGTTTTTCTGCACCAAGAACAACACAGGATTTATGTATATTAAAACTGTTTGCTTTCTGAGAATCATACATGCTAATTAAACTTAAAACACTTACTTGATATCCCAGGAAGAGTCTTACTGACAGAGTTAAGCATCATGAATTCTTGTATTGTTTGGAGCTCTGTGTTCTGAGCATGCAACAGACCTGTCTTCTCTCTTTAATAATATAAAAAGCCTGTATGCTTCAATGTTCTTCTCAGGAGCTCATCTATATGATTATTTTGTTGTTGCTGAGTGCACAAATAGATTCTGACACTTGCGGTCATACAGCTGTGTTAGCTTTACCTACCCAAAAACGTTTATAGGGCAGATTTTTGTTCTTAAAAGCATACATTAAAATCTACATTTGAAATTATTTTATTAATGAGGAGTAAGAAGAAAAAATTATTTAATTATGTGCTTGCATGATTTTCTGCTCATGTTTCGTAGATGTTTAAATGTGATAGGGAGGGTCTGCTGTGCAGTGTCTTTTAGTACCTGTGTTTCTATTGATGTCAAGACATATGTGAATCAAATCTTAAAGTGCAACTATTTTTCCAATAGACTTTATGACATGCCAGATCTGGATAAGAAAATTGGATATAATACCGTACAAGTAAGGAACATTCCCCATGTTTGTGGGGTGAGTGTGCAGAGTGATGATAAAAATCATCAAGGTGTACAGAGATGTGCCTCTTCTGTTAGTGCTGGCAACAGAGCAATGACTGACTGATTTTTCCATCCAGTTATCAAAGAATTCAAAATCCAAGTCTTACATGCGTGAAATATTAATTGATTTATTTGTACCAAACTCAGGATCTGAAAAATAACATTCTCCCTCATGGTACTTCTTGACATTTCAAATATACATGAAATAGCAGAGCTCTCCTGAAGCATGTTAGTGTATCTCCTGAGAAGGACATACCATGTTGCCTCTTCTCAGGTGTCACCTTATCTGAACTTGGGTCCACAGAAGAAGTATAGTCCAGATGCTTGCAACCCTATTAGTTGTTTCATTATCCATATGACTCATTCCTCAGATCTGATATAGTATTAAACTTTGTTCACACACTCAGTATTTTTGATGGCAAGGAACAATTTTTAGACGTATCTATCCCTATGTAAGTTTGCTGATTGCTACACCAGCAAAATGATTGCAATGGCATGAGCAAGGGTACTGCCTAACATCAGTCAGATTTTCAACATATTTTTCATGCTGCTTCCTTTATTTATGCTATTGTAAATAAGTTTATGCAATTCTGACTTGACGCTAAGTCTGTCTTGCTTTACATAACTGTGGGTTGCATTTCAAAACAAAGTAGGATGTGACTTAAGTGGCTTTTAAGACTGAATATGACTGTCCACCTCATAGGGTCATCTTTATTCATTTCCTGTGCATAGATACTGCATACTGTACATTGTAGTCTATCTTCTGTTATTTGCAGTTTGTAAATGACCATTAACCATCAATCAAATTGCATTTTGTCTTTCCTTTGAATTTACAGCTCAGATTTTGACTGATATATCCACACTTCTTTATGAACTTTGTGATTTTGTTTCAGGAGTTTCCCATCTGGCATGCCTTTTTTTTGTAGCCCTCTTCTATGGCATTGAAGTCTGATTTCACACCTGTGCTGTTTCAAAGAGGCATTGTATTGGTATGACAGTGTGGTATTTGGTCCCGTATCCATGCTTGCTCAATTTCAGTTAATTTAAATTCTTTTAAGAGGGAATTGGGGCAAAACACAGAAGTTTCAAAAAACATTTGCCCCATTCCAAGGCATTATTTTGACTACACAGTGACATTTTAAAATTCACTAAAGTCACACAGAAGTCTTTAACAAATGAAATCAGTAAACTGGAATGACAGGCTTTAAGAGGGAAGATCTCATTACAAATAATTCAGAAAATCGTTAATGTCCTAAAATCAAATGAAAGAATCATGTGCCACCTTAAGTTTATTGGAAAAGGCAAGCCCATGACTGATTTGGTTAGCCTAGTGGATCACAGGGTGTTAGGAAACAGAGTTAGGAAATTGCTGTGATTGCAAACCAATTTTATGTATCTATCTTCTTTATCACCTGCTTTGTCCCTCTAGTCTATGTGAAAAATTGAGATATCAAAAAGAGGGGTGCCCAGTCAAACTAGTAATTTGGAAAGCAGTAGCACAGTTAGGAGGCAAGCAGCTTCTCAGAGTTCTGAATGAAACAACATGAAGTACGGGGATGTTAAAACCAACGCTGCTTCTCAATTAAAACTGCTGCTGCAGAAGAGGATTTGTAGTAGTAAGCATTGATCTTGCACTGAAAAGTATTCCAAGGTTCACTCCGAGTATTGTATACCAAAAAAGCTTGCCTTTATACCCAATAATTATTTGAAACTCTAGGCAAAACAGAGGGAACACTGGAAGATGATGTTCTGAGGGGATGAAAGAATACAAGTTTTACAAGGGTAAATCTTGCTTCTTTTATTTGAGGCTTTGAATGTGTTAGAAGAATGAGGAATTAATATGCACTTGATGATTAAGTTTAATGTGTTAAAATTTTGATTTTAATATCAAAAAGAAGTTAAATGATCATGTGGTAAGAACCAAAACAATATTTGAAATGGAAAAAATTAACGACTTTGTGGACATTCTTCTCCATATGCTCGAGACAGTGATGTGGAACTAAACCATGATTATACTGGTTTAGTTTTGTCATGGAAATAGTCTCCCTTTCAGATTTGGCTGCTGCTGTTAGGTTTTCTGTTAATGGTTTATGTAATTCATGGCAAAGCTGCATATTTTAGGCACATGTTCAGAGATTTATCCTAACTGAGGGAAGAAAATAATCTCCCATAAATAATGAGTATATGGAGAAGGCTGTCAAGCTATTTCCCTTACTAGTTTTAAAAGCTCAGTATTGATTACACAAGTCTTTCTCTTTTCTCTATTGAATATAGTTGATATCTTGAAGTATCTTGAAAGCAATGTAAATTTATAACAATATGATACTAGACAAAAATGTGCTGAAGTTTGCAAATGTGCAAATGGAGTTTGTTGGATCAACAATGCAAATACTGTAACACATAGAAGCACAATAATTTGTGATGTTTTATTCAAGTAATTTTCAGGTATTTATGAAAATAGGATATGTTCATATGACCCAATGACTACATCTGAAGAAATCAGAACTGACTCATGGACTCATGAAATATTTGCAAACAAAAAAAGCCTTCAGTATAAATACTGCAGCCAAAACCTATTTACAGTGCAGTCCCTCTCTTACTGGGCTTTAACAGACTTCTTGCTGTATGCAAAAGTATGGGATTTTCATGGTAGCCACTGTTACAGTTAATATTATAAACCACTTTGTAATGTCCTTTGTTCTCAGATACTGGTAACACACTGAAAAAAAAAGATGTTTCAGGCTAAGACTCTGAAAGTCTTAAGGAAGACTTTTGCATTGAAAGGGGCATTTGGGAGTACACTCTCAAAAGTTAAGTTATGCTTTTAAAAGTCTGAGACAAATCTGAATTTTACTATTTGAACGTCTGTTACAGGTGAAGCAACTTTTCCTTGCCTTTGTCAAATGAACTTGGGTAAAGAGAATCTCAAAAGGCACAATCAGCCTAAGGGGCTGAAGCTGGCATATGTACAAGTTAACTGCTTTTAGCTTACTTCAACCAGTTTAGCCAGCGGAGACCTGTGTTTTCTAAACTGTTCAGTTTTTGTCCAAGATTACCCAAGAGTCATTTTAATGAGTTTCATAAAAGAAGAAGATAAAATCTCCAATTCTGGCTTTCCTCCAGCATGTAATGCAGATATGCTGTAGTTTACTTGGTAATTTAAACAGCTTTCCATGAGTCACTGTCCTCAGTATTGTTCTTGGCACTGCTTTCAGAACCGAGGTTGCTGGATCTGTCCTCTGTAACCATCTCTGGTTTTCTATGTTTTATTACTTTGGAGGCCTTGTTTAGAAAACCATTCCTGTTTGGCTATTAGTCTATTAATATCCTTACATTTAAGAACATAGTGTATGTTTGCTATTTCTTGTATGTTAACAAACTTCGATTGCTTTGAAGAGGCAAATAGGAAAGGTCATTCAAAGCAGTTATTTCAGATGCAGAAATGCATGCAAAAGTTGTCATATTACCACACCACTATTTTAAGTCTTACAACTGCCTTTGTCAAATTAAATAAAGAGTAGCTGTCTTTTCAGGCAGATTTTTCTAGGCAGTAGAAGCTCTGTCCACACTGGTGGTCTTTTCTCTTGTCCAGACAAGCACCCAGTCCCTGGCTGCAGGATTACAGTCCATGCTCCCTGTCAGAATCCACCTTCTTCTACTCCTTGTAGTGTTTGTGCTGTTTAAAGATGGTTGCCTAGCAGATGGTGGGAATGTCTCTGTTTCCTTCTCTTCTGCAGCCTGCTCTTTGCAGGATATAATCAGTAAATGAGTTTCAGCTCCTTGATCCGAATATCCTAAACTGGGAGTCTGGATGAGATTTATATATGCTCTGTTTAATTCTTTTTTTGTTGGTGTTTTTTGTGGTGGTTTTTTTTTTTTTTAATCCTCAGTCAGCAGAAAACACTCTCATAAGGATCTTCACTGCAGTAATATTTCCAGCTATTAAAATGGATGTTTAATTTCAGATGTTCTCATGTGGAAAATATGTTTATTGAATCTAAATATCTCTCACCTTATGCAATTCATTGCAGCTCTTTTAGAAATTATAGCAGCCATTTTTACTAAATGAAAGGAAGTGAGGAGTGGTGCTATCCCTGGTTTTCAGATCCTTTTGAGATTTTATGAGTACTGGAGACATCTTCCAAATAAAACCAAAATAAAATGCCGCTAACATATTGCTAATTTAAAAAGCTCTGTGTAATAGGAGTAGCTGATACACATTTCAGCCAACATACTATCTTGCCCAATCACTATTTTTGATGCATTGGCATAGATGTATTGAGTATATTGTGATGTATCTGTTTAGTGACTTTTCTTTGGCAGTCATGGTTTTAACCTTGCAACATTCCTAGGAAATAAGGACTGAGGCATAGGGGAATTAGGTAAACCTGCAGCCCTGGCAAATGAAAAAGGTGAATTAATTCCTATACATCTGAATGCAGTGTGTCTGACAGAGGCTTCAGGTGGCATAATGGGTTATAATGTTAGGCAAAGAATCGGTTTCTGGAAAGGGTAATGTTAGAAAGATTTGCAGTCAGTGTGCCAAACACTTCTCCATTTCCATAATAGGCATGAACCAGAGAACTTTTTATTTCTTTTTAATTTTTATTTTTTTGGTCAGCAAGAACTTATGTCAGAAATGAAAGAGGAAGAGGATGATTTGCTTGAGGTTCTTTTTTCCCATGTTAATATTTTTATGTTTCTGCATATCATAACAGGAATTGATAACATTCATATCCGCATGGTCTTGTGAGAAGGAAGTCATCTGGGAGGCAGAAGGTTTACATCACTTTTTTAGATTTGTTTTCTTTTGTAGTCTTAAGCTCAGGAATGAGACATCTACAATACAATGGCCTGTGTTACTCTTTCTTTCATTAAATTATAACCGAAATCATGTTCAGAGATACCTTAGGTTCATCCCTCTGTCCAAAAGCAAGGTGACTTTATGATGTTATTTCACCTGCCTTAACAAACCTGTGATAACAGTGACAGTGTATGTTCCTCATCAATATGCACCAATAAAACTTGGATTACAGTTGCTGCAACTGAAATCCTTTGGTTCTTGTCCTGTCTACTACATTTTATTTCTACACTCCTCATGTACTTTAAGATTGCTATGGAATTCCCTCTCCTGCCTTGTTCTGTGACTGATGCAGTGTGTCTGTTCTCTGCTCAGAAGCAGCATTACCCAAACCTCTGAATGCATTAATTGGTCTCTTTCTGTCTCTTACCAGCCCATGTCTTTGCTGGCACCTAGAACTGGACCCAGTGTTTCAGCTGAGACTTTACTAAGTGGATAGTGAAGCAGGATTATTTCATGCATTGTATAGACCATCCTCCACTGTAGACACTTCAGTACAATGCCTGCATTTTTCACAGCAGCATGATGTTGACTCATCTGCTGTGAATGATTATAATCCTGAGATGTAATTCCACAGAACTGCTGTTGGGACTGTAGTATCCCACCAGTGCCATCTTGTCATTGAAGCTCATTTTCTTGCATTTGCCCAAAGAGGTTTGCATTCTTTTTTAATTTTTTTTCTAGTTTCCCAAAAATTGCCTGAAGTTCTGACCTGATCTTCACCAGTACCTGAGCCCTGCACGTTGGACAATGATAATCTCTATTCCACCCTCCTTGCTGTTTTTAAAACACTGAACAGTCCTGGGCCAAGGACAAACCAGTTTTTAAATCCCCACCCAATGAAACTCAGACCCATATCAACTCTATGGCAATTAAAAACCAAAAAACAGGTTTCTCTGGTTTGCTCTGAAGTGCCAGGATAAGAAATCTACGACTAGTCTTATGGTGCTGCAGAGGCTTTGCTACTGAGGACTGAGAAAAAGAATGCAAAGACCCGTTCCATGTCCGAAGTGGAATTTCTGTATGGCTCTAGGTTGTCACTGCTGTGATACCTCTTCTCTTCAAGAAGGGCAGACTGAGGTATAAATGTTGACACACAGGACTTACGTATTCTTTCACAGGTCTACAAGTACCACAAAGGAATTAAATGTTCTTGGCAGATAAAGGCAGCACACATTCTCTATCCATAATCCCTATGAAAATGTGAGACTGTTCAGAATTCCTGCCATAACTGTCCCACAGTTCATCTGATGTTCAGTGACATTAAGTTACCAGTCTTAATACTTAATGTGTCATGTATAAAAAGGCAGAGGAAGCTGGGAATTTCCCCAAGAGCTTCAGGAATGCATATCAATTTTCTTAGTTCTTAATGCTTTGTGCATAGTGGGGAAAAGAGGTGTTACATACAGAGAGAATTTGAAGTCTCATTATCTGTGCTCTCTCTTGGCTTTCTCTAGTCTGTCTCAGCTTAGGGAAGTTATCATGCTTCTGTGCTTATATTTTCCTATATGACTAAAATGATCCCAGGAATGGGAAAATGAAAGAGAACTTTAAGAGGTCATGTAACCTCCTCATGGAGGTAGTATTAGTTATAAAGAGGTATAAATAGTTATAAATTCCTGAGATACATTTGTGTTCAAATCTCTGGTGAATGGGACTTAAAACCTCTCCAGCTAACTACTTCAAGAGTTTTTTCCTTATTATTACAGTGTTTATACTGACCCTCAGATTTTGCATATTATACTCACTTCTTTCTTTCCTACTGCTAAAGATGGAGAACAGTTCGTCACTATTCTTTTTATAACATCCTTTCATATATTAGAAGCCTTTTACCTTTCTCTGGATTTTTTTTTGCCAGTTTGCCTACATCTTTATTTACTTTGTCTGTCAAGCAATACCATACTCCTCTTCAGCAGCACTCAGAAGCATTGGATTTCCAGCCACAATTTCTCTAGCCCACAACAAAACTGATGATTTAGAACAAGATGAGACATACCATTTTTGTAGCCATCACATTATTGATCTCTGTTCAGTGTGTGTCTTTGCCCAAAGGCTTCACTATTATTTTGCTAGTAAACAATTATTCTTCTTTTTGAATTTGCATGCTTTCATTCTTCCGGCTCTGCTCTCAAACTTATCCTAATCAAAATAGTTTTGAAATGTTGTCCTGCTCTGCAGAGCACTTGCAATTCTCTCCAGTTTTGCAATGTGACAGATGTTAAAACTGCAATCTCCAATACAGCATCTAAATTGTTAATGAAAACATAGTACCAGGCCTGTGGGAACTGACTCAAATGGGTTCTCCATTTGCAAGCAAAACACAGATGCCTACTGTATGTATGCCATATCAGTAGGACTAACCCATAGCAGCGTCCATCTATACTGTGTTTCACTAGTTTCCCTATGAGAATATCATATGGAATTGTACTGGAAATAGATCTATTACCTCTCTTTTGAGAGGTCTGTATGTGTTCTGCACCAAAAAGGAAACATGCTTTGACATGATTTGTTCTTGACAAAGCTGTGTTGGCTCTTGTTAGCAGGCTTCAGACTTACCCAAAAGCAGAATGGATTTCTGCAATGAACCCAAACGAGATGTACTTCAAAGCAGATGACTCCAGTAGCACAGTGTGTTAGCTGAAGCTCCTTGTTGTGCAGTTTAGAATTGCTTGATTAGGGAGGCTCTGCTAAATGCCTAGCAGCTGCACAGAATGAAACTGAAAATATATGGAGGCTGAGAGAGTATTAGGGGAAAACTGTCCTGTTTGCTTAGCCTGTTCCCATTCTGTGAAGATGTAGATTTTTATCTGTTGGAGAGGACAGTGTTGGAGAGGACAGTGGGGAATGTAAATAGGCTGACCTTCAGTCATTATTATATAGTAAGGGAGACTATTTTCCATTTCCCCTTCTCTGTTAGCATCATCACAGTCTAGAGCTCTGGGGAGCTGCAGGATGATAGAGAGACGGATTAACCAGCTCTGTGGAGCTTGGTGGGATCAGGAGGGAAAGCAGTTGTGTGGGGCTATGGACAGGACTGGGGAAGATCCCCTGTGTATATAGTGCAGAGGCAGGAGGACTGAGGAGCAGCAAAACAAAGTGAATCTTTATAATTTCTTCTTCATTTTTCATCTCTGATCTTCCAAAATGAAACATCATTTGTGATGACCTCATAATCAAGTCAGTATGGTATGAATGTACTGTGTAATTAAAATGCATATTAGCTTGATTCAAGAAAACATGCCTTTCTAGACCTGCCTGTAAGATGTTGGAAATGAAAAATCTGCTTAAATGCATTTCTGTATCAGGGTTCATACATTTAGGGTATTTTAGTTGAAAACAAAAAAAAAACCCTGCAGTGTTTATACTTCATCATGATACTGTGGAGCCCTGGCAGGCTTTGGAATTTCTCCTCAAATTCTTGTTTATCACATATTGAGCATGGTAAAGTAGAAATGGTCTGATTAATTTTAGAAGCGTGCCTACACAGCCATGCAAATCCAGAGGATCAAGTTGTCAAAACTCCTGAACATAAATACCATGGATTTAGGCTGCTAATGCTGCCACAGATGGAGAAGTGCCAGCCCTGTCACTGACATTAATGCAACCAGACATTCAGGGTAAAAGTAATCTATTGTAGAGTGGTTACAATGCAGTGAGCAACGTATGTAGAGCAGAGGGTTTGTATTTGGGGAAATTTTTGTTGCCTTCTTCCATATTTGCTCTCACAGTCATGACAGCTAAGCAAAAACAGGAGGTGAGACTTAAATAAAACAGCTCAGTGATTTTTTTATGTACATGTCCATATTCAAGTGTTTTATTCATAGCTCCCATTCAAAAACCGCTTGTCGCTTTCCAGCCATCCTTTCTTTTGAGAACAGACATTGGATCATCAATGACTTACTTTCAAATATTGCCCCACCATCTTTTCACGGTGGAGATTTTTTTTATTTCTTCTTATTACCATTGTGTTATTGACCTCCTTAGTCACAGGCTGTCACTTCTTTCCATAGAAATGGGGAGGAAGAGGTCAGATCAGTACACATTTAAACCCCTCCCCATCCCCTGAGAACACTTTTGTACAGAAAGGGCTGGCAGGATTACGGAGTTTTCAGAATTCTTCCTTTCCCTGTGGCTTGAATCAGACCTTGGCTAAGATGACCCAGGCTGTAAAAACAAGCTATTGTAATAGAAATGCAGCTGTCAGGTGTAAAATTGCGCCATGAGTGGCATTGTAGGTGGTGCTTCTAATTGATTGCTTTACTATTGCACTGTTAGTGAAGAGCTTTTGGCTAAGGCTTAGGAAACATGCTCTTTAAGGGACCATGGAAACATGCTCTTTAGGGGACGGTGTCTCCTCCCATGTACAAGTCTATTACATTTACCAGAGAGATGTGCCAAATTTGCTTTACGTAAGTTTTGTCACCCAAACCATTGTCCAGGCACTCTTGGCCATTGGTAGTTCTGACAGCAGTGTGTTACTGAGAAGAATCCACCTTCTGTGGACATTGCAACAGACCTGATGCATAAATGTGTTAACGGTGCAGTAGTCCTTTAGTAACATTGCAATAGTGGAAAAACTAATAAAGAACCTGTTACTGGCTAATGCAGGCAGACTCAGTGTAGCTCCAAAGGGGCATTGATACATATGTTGTATTGTAATGGTTTAGAGGGCTTTTTTTTAATGTCTTTCAGCAAGTGAATGTTACTATGATGGACTTATCTTAGTAATGGTTATTTGCAGTGAGAAGGAGATACAGCAATCAAAACAGGAGAACCAGCATGTCAGAGCCCTACACTGAAGTTCTCCGAGGTCTAAGAGGAAGTGTTCCTTGCTGCAGGCTGCCAAAGGTGGTGCTCCAAGCAAAGCACATGTCTCTTTGAGGGACAATTTCCTGTTGTTAATAATAAGTGGAAGTGGTCTGCAGGGGAAGTGATGTGTCTGTCACAAGTTTGAAAGATTTGAATAGCAGAGTTCGAGCAAAGCAATCAGGACTGAGGCTAGCAGATCAGATCTATTCTGCAAAATCCAGTTTCTAATTGACCACATTGCTCTGATTACCTTTTCTGGCTCTTTGCTTTCTGAACATGTCACAGTTCTTACTAGCATGGGGAGGTCAGAAACCCAGTTAAAAGGCACTATACTCCTGGAAAAGGACTAAATTAATCAATTTTATCAGTCACAGACAAGTCATCTAAGTCACTCCTTTCTCCTGAGCCTGAGTAGGTGGAATTTGAAGAATTCCCCACATCAGCTGCCCAGCAATGTTGCACCCCATCTCCACCGCAGCAACACAGACCCAGGGAACACTGATAAGGGGGGCAAAAAACTCTGGAATTCTGAGTTCATGCTGGCTCAAAGTCTGGTCATGTTTAAAACCATGGAAACATGAGCTCTTACATAGACACCGTGTCACAAAGTGGGCCCGAAGGAGTCTGTGTAGTAACTCACACTCCTTGCCTGGCTGGATGCTCCTATGAGCTAACTGTGAGGGATCAGCAAACCACCCTCCAGTTTGTCAGTATTGCCAGATTTCACAATTTAATGGCAAGACTTTCTACGGCTGTTATATCACGTCAAGATTCCTTGGTGTGCCAGAGCAGTGGAGATTTCCTTCCTGATTATTGGAAAAAGGCTTGAAGCATGGATTCAGATAGGAAATCATAGGACCCACAAAATACTGTATTTCAAAAATGTCATTAATTTAAGCAAAATCTTCTTTTAAAGCACTTGTGGTGGGAATTTTGCTCCCTGCGGTCATTATCAGGCTCTTGATTGATGCAGCATGTGATACACTATATTACAGCAGGGTAATGCCATGTCATGATAAAGCAATGATGCAAACTCTTACCAACTGAAGATTGCAAACTTGAACTGATGACCTGTCTTCCTCTCTTCGGTATTGATTGGCAGAGACAGAGGATTTGTTGACAGGGATGAATCTGCTTTTCTGTGGATTTTGATTAATTTTTTATAAATTCCATTTCAAACTCAAACCACCAGCATTTCTATAAACATGTTTCCTAAAGTCCTGGCCTCTGCAGAAATGTTTTTCAAGAACAGGCATCCACCAAAGTGATTATAATCAACAAATACCACAGTCAGTCACCAGGATGATTCACTGACCTAGTTGTAGTGCACAGGATTGTAAAACCGGGGCCAGATTTTCCTCTGCCACAGGGAGAGGGGACACTCTGACCATCAGCTTCATTCTAACAAAGTGAGAGACATGGCCCTGAATGGTAGGTTCTAATAGGAACTCACAGCCTATCCTCAGAAGTTGCTGTGCAGGCTGACAATAAATGAGGTGCCATGTGTACTTAAAAGCAGAGACTGTCATCTGTAGCTGCAGAATCTTTACAGTCCTGAGCATACTGGCCAGTGTTTTATTGCCACCAGCAGTAGACAGTGTTAGCCTTACATTTTCTGAGGTATGGCAGCTGTGGACACAGCTAGATGGGGCTGTCAGGCAGATTGTACAGTTGCAGTTCAACCAGCTATTCAGCTAGAGGAAATTTCTTGGTGTTACAGTACACTGAGGAGGGGAGCATCCTGGGTCAGCTACTTAAATGGCAGACTTGTCCAAGAAGACCTTATCTATAGGTCACTTTCCCCCTTACCTACCACTTCCTCTTGTAAATATTTCTAAAATGATGGGCAAACATTTTGTCAGTTGCAGGCCTATGTTTGAAGTTGATAGAAGTTTGTTATGAACTAGGAGGTTGATTTGAATGGTTGGTTCCATTCTGTTTACTCATATCTAAGTTCACATCCCACTAGGAATTGAATGAACTGTGTTGTGCAAAGACCACAGTATTCCAAACATCATTCCATGAAAATGTACAATGAAAAAAAAAAAAGCCATATGGAAATGTATCGTGAAAAGGTATGCATTGAACAGGGAACGTACCAGATGCTATACTGCATTTTGGTATGAGAGAGACCATGAAATGAGATGAGGCTGGCCAGTAGAAGGAAAAGGCCTGCAGAAAACAAGAGACAGTGGAAAAGAAAGAGATTGGCTGCAAAACTGTCAAAGGGTGCATGTCATGCTGTGGTACCCATTCACAGACTAGCTGCTCAGAGCTTGACCACTGAATTGCTAGACAGTGAACTTGGTGAATTACACAGATTGGAGCAACCAGATGTCATAATAATTAATTCCAGCTGTACAGTAATTAAAAACTGCATAGAGGCAGCAATTTCTTGTCAACAACATTAATACATCATCTTTAGATGGAAAAGCCTCGGGTTTTATAGTTCTGGCTAATACAAAATTATTAAATACTTCTAAAGAATGAAATTCTAGATTCTGACACAGGTTTTGCTATGAGACAAGACTGTAGACTTTGTATTTCTCAGATGTGACTAGCTTAGTATCCATAATTCTAGAATATTCTTTGGAAAGCATGTGTCTATGTATAAGGCAGGGCTTCCTCACAGGCATCTATCTGACCATTTTGAAGCAATAATTTCAAATCCTCTTTAACAAAATATTTTGAAATTTTATAAAGGAATTCCAAGAACTTTGAACAGGAATGATCTGCTTCTTTTATGTCACTTCTAATTTTACTACTTAATGTAATTAACCTTCAGGTAAATGATTCTTAGGCTGCTCTTTCTTACTTAGAGGTGACATTTTGGTACATATCTTGGGGATTTACATGCCCAAATTGCATTAAAATGCATTAGGGCAGAGCACACAGTTCATGGAAAAACTGTTGCCTCTACTAGTATCTCCCATGCTTATAAGATCCAAAATATAGCTTATCTGTGTATTCACATTCTATTTCTTTATCTGGATGAAGCTTCTCATCCGTATATTCCTATTCTGTTTCTCATTTTATATGGAGGATATTAAAATGAGGAAGGCAAAGTTTGTACTTGTTGATATGTGTAACAGTGCATGAAGGGTGATGGCTGTTCCTTTCTTTGAGAATTAAAGCCCTTCCATAAAGTAGTAAGACAGTTGTTTCTGATCTATGTTACTTTACATGTTACTTACATGTTAATGTTCAGTTCTTTTAATTGAGTAGCAAATTATGGTTCCTCAGGATACCACAGGAATTTAATTTAGTGGAGCTACTTTGTTTACATAGTGCAAATGAGAGCAGAATGTACCTACAGTTGAGAGACAATTGAGAGATATTTTCTTCATCAGAAGAAGAGTACTATCACTTCTGAGTTTTTTATGTAGTTAGCTGTAGATAGGTTAAGAAATTATTCATTGAAAACTAAACATATAATTGTTGTAATTCCACTCTTTTATCCAGTCTAGCAGTTTAAATGGAAATGTCATAACTTTGTTTTACAGTTCTTATGTTTGCCACAAGAAAGTCAAGAAATGAAACAGAAAATTAATTAAGGCATCAGCTTTAATGGGGGCTTGAGAGGGTTAGTTAATAGTTGGATTTTTCAGTACAATTGATACTTAGTGCCATGCCAAAAAATAAAACCCAAAACCAACAAGAAACCCAAACAACCTTCTAGCACTTATTATCTTTCATGTAATAACAAGCACATCTTCTATAGTTCAGCACTTGCAAGTAACCCTAGAATAGCAAACCTGTGCAAACAACTTGGATCTTCTGAGAAACTTTGAAGTAGACAGTTCTGTGCAAAACTCAGCACTTTGTTGACCATCCAGACAATGGCAAACAAATTTTCTCAGCACTTGCTTGCTCCTCTGCAATAATAAGCCAGTGTGAAAGTATGACAGAAAAATCCCCACTTAAACAAAATCTCATTTCCAAGTTCACAAGGGGTGAGTAAAATCAGATTCTTGTCATTTACAAATAAATTTTCTTACATACAGAATGAAGTGAAAAAGGTTATACCTGGGCTTTTAGCATGCTGCAATACTCATAGCATGGGAAGATGTGATTTTTATTTTTTTTTATTATTATTATTATTTCCTCACCAGAATCCTGAGGCCACATTAGGCAAGGAAGGGCGAGGCAGGCTGGGATAACTGACAAGCAGTGATTAAGAGTTTGCTCCTTTTCACATCTTTGGGGGGGATAATTCTACTGTGCGCTCTGTGCTTTCAGGGCACCTTAGCTGTATGCTGGAGGAAACCATTTCAGCTTGAGCTGCTAGCGTAGCAGTGTGACAGGGACAGCTGAACTAACTGCTCAGGTCTACAGAGCTGTGTTCCATCCCCATCCTTTTCCTGGTCGGAAACATGACACTCCTTTTGCCATATTCTTTCTCCCCATTTCTGACTCATTCCTTGTTTCTTTTTATATACAGAAAGGAATTATTCTAGTGCAGGAGAGGTCAGACCTGCTTCTGCAACGTCACGCTCCTCACGCAGAGGCAGTATCTAGATACCTCTCATTCACACAGCGCTATGCACACTTGAGGGACCAAAGTATCTGGCTCATAGCAGACTGTTTTCCTACAGTATTCAGCTCCCCTGTACCTCATCTCTTTCTGGTGGCACTGGGGGTACGGAGGCTGCACTTGGAGGGAGAACAAAGCAGCTGGATTGGCATCTGTCATGTGGCAACAAAAATAGCAAATCAACATTATGATTTCAGACGCAAAATCATTATATAACCCTGAGTTACACAAGATTCAAGGTTTTTCCCTCATGTTCATGGAAGTGACCTTTAGTGACTGTTTTCTGGACAAATAAACATCAAACTTTCAGAAAAGGAAAGTCCAATTACGTACTGAATGTTCTCAGCTCTGACTTAGAGCTGGGAATCTATTTAACAGCTGGCTTAATCATGAACCGCCATAGTCAGAACCTGTTTTACAAACTAGTTAGCTGTGGAGTATTTGTCAGGGATTTAACCAGAAAAAGGATGGAAATTCATCTGGAGCACAAGCAGCCTTTGTTCAGCAAACTGCTGACATATTCCTTCAAGCAAATCTTTCCATCAGCTGGAATAACTAAGCAAATAATTATGCAGAGTGCTTACTCCTGGGTTTGCAAATCTGAACTAAATTTATTTCCTTTACAGGTGCACTGTATATGAGTATGTTAAGACAAGATCAAAGTCTCAGTCTCCAGAACTGTGTTTTGATTCAGTAAATTCAGTTGATTCCTTTGAAACAGAGGGGAATGCTGGTTCTGAGTTATCAGCAGGGCTACTGGTGGTCATCACCAGGTGGTTAAGAAACACTTTCAATACCACTGAAGTCCTGTTCATATATGAATGCCCTTTAGGCAAGAAAACAAAATGGAAATCAAGGACTCATGTATTTTAATTCCAGACTCCTAAGGAGGATGCTGGCAAGCTAGATGGCACTTGGCAGTACCAAATAACTCATGAATATACACCAGTTGTCTCATAACTGTAAGGCTACAGCCTATTGAAAATATGGCTTTGGAGAGACCTGTAATGGTACAAGCTATAAATTCTGATTTAGAAATCCTTTAATAGACAGTTAATCAATTCAGCCACACAGAACTCTGTGTGCCACTGTCAGGAAGTGAGCTAGCTCCTGTACAGATAAAAATAAAAACACTCTTATTGGGAAAAATAATGCCATTCTCTCTGTATGCCTTTTGGAAGCTTACAAGGGAACACCAGCACCAGTAGAGCTGCCTCCCCTACTCTGAAATATCTTAGTGTGTTGTTAGCTATATCTTAAGGCATCAGCTTTTTCAGTGATGTAGCAACTCTATACTATTTTTCTGGAAGTGTCCCACACACTTGGGTTTTTTTTTTCACACAGTTTCACAGACTGATTAATTCAGTCCTACCTCCTTTGCCATTAGGAAACGAGTATATTTCCCATGTTACAGGGGCAGACATTGGCTGAATGGATGGCACTTCTCAAGGTTGCAGACGAAATCAGTAGTAAAGCCTGAATTAACCCTTAGTTCTCTGGATGTCTGATTTTGTATTTCAGTCAAGAATCCAGGACAGTATCTCAGAACACAAGGGGCAAAGGGCCACCTTCCCAGTAGCTGCTCTCACAAGTGCCTGCTCCTGCACTGAACTCCTCTGGAGTCTGAAATGAAGCAAAGAGCCTGAGTCTCTCCAATGCCTTCTTTGAGAAATGCAACCCAGAAGCCCATCCTTCATCACAAGGCTGTTTTCTGGCAGGTGGCCAATACCAGCACAAAACTACAGAAACCCATCCATTGTGTGCTGGTAGGAGAAACTGTCAATATTTTATGGGCTGGATTTTGTAGCTGATCTGTGGCTTTCTAGACTCATTCTTGTTTTTTGCTAGAAAGGAAGTAAGGCGTAGTAAGTTACAGATGGGACATGTTTTTCCTATATAAAAAAAAAGTAGAAAAACAAGCTTGAAAAGATTTGTTGTTGTTACACTGTATTATTGACATAACGAGGCAGTGAAAAGCAGCAAAACCAAAGAGAGAAACAGAAGTGTACCCTAATCAGCCTGCATTGGCTTTCTTGGTCTCATGAGCTAGGGATTGCTCTGGGACCTCCTCGCTCCACAACATGCAGGTGATTCTGTGACCAATACAGACCTGCCTACAGTTGCTTTTGGGCTTTGGCAACACCCAGTTGTTGTTCACAGGCCTGAACGATGCTCTGACTTGTCTGGGCCTATGTCTTGTTCTGCAACATGCAAGCTGTGTGTGTATTGTGCAGCTCATAGCCCCAGCTTACTTCCCCTGAATTCACTGCCCCATTGCCTTTGGTGGCTCACAGTGGCAGAGCTGAAGTCAATGAGACTGTCTAAGGAAGGAACTGGTCATGTCTGCCTTTCCTGTTGAGCTTTTTCGCTTTTACAGTTATAGTACAACTATTAACATACTAGAGAAAGCTGGGGAGTCATTTGCTCTTGCAGAGCAGTTGCATGCACTGTAATTTAGATGTTTCCCAACACCCCTGTCAGGCAGGCAGAATGATTGTGAAAACATGCCCATGTCTTACCAGGGGAATTTTCCTGTTCGAGCATCAGAAGTCAAAGTCCCCATTAAGGTGGACAGGGAATGGAGGTACCAAATTTTTCAGAAACCATTTTGAAAGTTATGAGCAAAACACGAAAGCAAATAATAAAATAATGAGCATGTGCTAAAGCAGTCAAGTCCTTCATCCAGGTGAGAGGAGTTAATAATTAAACAGGTGGTGTGAATTTTGAGGAGGGACTCCTCAAAGGTTCTATGTGGGGGTTGAAGAGGTTTGTGAATCTGGGGGCATCTCTTGTGCATGAGCAGAATAGAGTGCAGACCATTGTCTCTGTTTGGGATTGGAGGGTCTTTAGAGAGCTTTTTAGGAAGGAAGTGGGCTGTGATGAAAGTAGAGCTTGGTGACATGAAACAGGACAGTGGGTTGCAGAAAGCTCCTCATGCTGGCTTTTGCAGAGCTCAGTTTGGATGTAGACACACTAACCAGCTCTATAAGGAGTATGTGGAAAGAGATGGGCAGCAAGCAGGATTGATCCATCAAGGAGGGAAATGATCTTATCCTCTATCCTGATCCACAGGCACTTCACTACATTTCACCAGTCTATTGTACTCCATGTACCCTGTCTTTCATGAACCCCCACCTCCTTCTCCATTGTGTGAAAGGATCACACAAACAAGCAAGGTTTGTGTGATGCTTTTGTGGTTGATGAGAAAACAACAAATGAGCTGGGTTCCACATCCAGGAGAGAGGAAGTCCACCATCCTGTATTTCTATCTCATACATTACTGGGGTTTTTTTCCTACTGAATGTTAGCTCTTCTCCAGCTGCAGCTGCCTTTTACCAGATCTCTCATAAATGCCCACACTGATCTGTCCATTTGGCCAAGCTTATCTTTGATCCTGGCAACTTCTAAATTCTAGTGGCATGAAAGCCAGCGCTTCAAAGGTAAGTTACTTGCTATTTTTACCTGTATCTCTGTGAAAAGAACTGATACCATAGGGCTGTGGGGAGAAAGACAATGGTAACATAATGGAAACTAGACAGAAATCCCTTCTCTCCCAGTACATCCTGGCAGCCTGTTGGGATTGTAGCTTTTCCAGCTCTGGCTGTCTGTGGAAGGCACCTTCACAACGGGAAGTTAATTCTGACTGGTAGGCTCCTTGTCCTGTGTTCTGAGATCTACCTAAAGAATAGGCCTTACAATCCACCTCATCTCTGCAGTGTACAGTATTGCAGCTCTCTGTGGGATTATCTGTTTCTTTCCTTTGGTTATTGGAGGCTTATTGGCTGTTCAGTTAAGAAAAGCTCAAACAAGCAGATGAGTTAAAGTAGGTGTGGTTGTTCCATCTAATGCACAGGCTTTTCTGATCAGAAAAGACTATTGAGGACTAACCCATTAGCGTGTGAGACAGTAGAAGCTGCCTGTCTTGAC
The DNA here is from genome assembly GCA_009867235.2 of Psittacus erithacus. Taxonomy (NCBI): domain Eukaryota; kingdom Metazoa; phylum Chordata; class Aves; order Psittaciformes; family Psittacidae; genus Psittacus; species Psittacus erithacus. Next base: position 64,624 of record WYDI02035868.1, on the reverse strand, counting down.
TTGTGGGTTTGACAGAGGAGTGAGTTAGTTACCTGAGGGCATTATGAAACATGATGAGACTTGCAGCAGCGAAATATAAGGTAAGTCAGTTGGTGCCTTCTTGGGAAAGAGAACTAATGGGTGGTGTGGTGCAGAGATAACAGAACCTACTGAGAAGAGGCAGACAGACTCTCCCACTGACTTTTTGCAAGATGTCAAGGCAGTCAGGCTCACCCACAGCTGTAGAGTTGTGGCTGCACCTAATCAGTATCCATAGGGTGCTGGGGAGGTGAGAAGCAACGATAAGAAGATACAAGAATTAATAGGACAAGGAATACAGATAGTTGAAAGCCGAGAGTTTCAAGGGATTTCAGAGTACTTAGGGCTTTCCATTTTGAACCTGAGATGAACTCAACACACATCAGAATAGCTAGAAAACAGACTTCTGCTATTCTCATTTTGGACTGTATATTAATTTAACTAGCTAGCCCATAGCAACAATGATGTAATACACATGGGCCCAGATGTTTTCGGATAATAAAACTGTAGCTTGCTAAAACTTAAGGAGGAAAGATGCTGGGTCTTCTCCAGGGAGAGAATGGTTGTGTCCTGCAAAAGATGTGGCTCGATGCAGCTGGAGAGAATTAGCCAGCCAGAGTATTCACTACACAGAATAAGCTAGTCTCAGCATGAAAAAGCAATCTCCAAAGCGGTTACTGTATTAAGCTTGTGTTTGTCACGGATCCAGGAGATGTATTCTGATTTAAATGAGCCTCAAATCTGGCCTCCAATTATGGATGTAGAGGAACTGTGTTTTGGAACTTGACGCTAACCACAGGTAACTCTCTTTCGCTGAATAATTGATGAATTTTACTAGTTTAGCTACCTCTGAAAGTCTTGCTGTGTTTATGTACCTCTTGCAACTGACCTTTGATATCTCTTCAGATTGATTCTCAACTACTAAGTTAGGCTTCTGGTGCCTTCTTTCACCCACTATTTTCTTTACTTTTCCTTTCTTATTTAGAACCTGAACACTCTGGGTTTATGTGCTCTTGGCAAGGGTACAGGACTTCAGCTTCTCATTAGCAGTTGCAATGCATAAGGGAATAAACAGAAATGTGCAGCGGTACAAGTATGGGTATGATACCATCATCAGTGAAGGCTCACATGGCAAGGCTTGCTCTTTCAGTGACCCCAGAAAAGGTATTACCATCACAGCTTGCTGGTAGAACTGTCAGCAAAAGAGAATAAGAATTAATTTGTGCCTGATATTTGTAGTGCCTGGTCACTGAGATGCATGAACAAATCACACAGAAAGCAGCTTCCATAGCGGAAGATAAAGCATGCTAATTTCCTAACTCTAAAAGGCATGGGTTTTATTATCTTTTGGCTCAGACCTGTACTAGGGGAGATATCTTGAAATAGAAGTAAAAAATCAGCAAAGTGTCCGAGTATCATGTGACATCTCTTTTCAGCAGCTGCCAGAGGGTGGGGAGGCTCCCATGTTAGCAGTTGCATGACAATTACAATATTCAGTGGCAGCACCCACAGAATGGCCATCTCCCTGTAGTAACTGGTTTTGCCCCTGCAAGCACGTTCATGTTGAGATCATTATCTACTCAACAGTTCTTGATTCCTTGTACTTCAGAGGATATGCTTTATCTGTTTTGAAGGTGGATGGCAGAGAATATGAGCACTGACTTTATCTACAGGTAATTTAAAATAATATAGCACATTTATTTTAAACTGTAACACCAATAGATTTTATGTGCACCATGTTACACCACAATTACTCTATCCACCCCTTCTGGAGTCAGAAGAAGCAATATTATAGAAGATAAAATTAAATTCTTTCTGTGACAGAAATACGTATTTTAGAACAGCTGTTATTCAGGACTAGCCATAGCTATGGTCTTTTCTTTCAGACCTCTCCAGATCTAGTTATTTGAATGAAAATGACAGCCCCCATGTCTTCTTTCTGGGTACAACCATGTTTTAAAGGTGTTTTCAGCCTATGGTTCCAGCCATCATTGTTCTTCCACCTTCATTCTGCCTGATCACTTCCAAGCAACTTGTTTGGAAGGGAGCTATGATTTTTTGATGGCAGAATGACCCAGAAAAACTTACTTATGCATCTAGAGGACAGCAGTCACAGAAGAAGGACAAAACAGTATAAGGCCAGCAAGCAAATTATTCTATTAAGTATTTAGCATCTTCCTTCTCACTGAAGCAGGCCCCACTTATTCAAGCATCACTATTCATGGAGAAGCAAAGTTTCAGCTCTTGCATCTCCTGTTCTGGGCAGATCTTCAAAAATTCCATTCAGAATTGCATGTCCTGGAGCACTGTTCCCCTGGACATGTGTGGTGCTTGATCAGGAGCCTTTGACACCTGCTCTGCAGTCAGTTTTCTGAAATCTTTGATTTTTTTCATGTCTGTATATGAAGGTACAATTATTAGATTTAACTCTTAGCACTTTGCAAGCAATGCAATAGCCATCAAATAGACAAGAGAGCTAGAAAACAATCACTCTCAGCATTCAGATGCTTCACAGGGAAGCTGTAGCTAAGTTTATTATTACCTCTTGCATTACCTTACAGATTTTGCCTGGAGTGCAATGCTGAAACCAGGCTTCCAACCTGCAAGGGAATTTACAACTACTTGCTAAGTCACCCTCCCCGCCCTGAAGCCTTTCTATTCTAAAAAGGGACTCTTTTCATTTTATAGAAGGAAAGATGATGCATAAACCAAATCCAGTTAGATTTTGCGGCAGACTGACACTGACATGCCTAATGTCTCGCAGAGCATCCATGAGAGAATCAGAAATGTTTTTTGGGAATGCTGTGAGTTTGAGCCCTGTGCCTTTCTTACCCAGCCTCCTCTATAGACCAGGAAGACATGGAGTAGTGAGTGACTGACATTATTAAGGCATCCTTGTCAGTGAGGACACTTATGAAAAACACATCTGGTTTTGAAAAACACAAAATTGCAGATACAATGGATATGCAAAATTCCTCTCCAGTCAGAAAAAAGTTTTAGAAGTTGGTATCTCATTTCAGTTCCCATAAGAACGAATAATCTACCAAACACCGTGTTTCCAATGGAGATTAGAGTGGGGTTTGCTCTGTGTTTTCTGGGGGTTTTTTTTGTGGGTTTTGTTGGTTGGTTGGTTGGTTTTTTGGGGGGAGGGTTTTGAATCTTGTATTGAGGGGAAAAACTCTCATGGTCTCAGTTTATTTCATCTGTGTGAGAAAGGGCAGGATGTTTTGCTGGTCAATTCATCATGTGTGAAAAATAAAATGTTGCCAAAACCTACATTGAACATACTTCCTTAAGAAAAGTAGGTTACATTACATTAAGCCTGAAGGGGTTTAGTCACTGTAGAAAAGTCAGTCTATAGCTTCTACTCTAACAGCAGGTTGGAATGCCCATACTTGCCCATACTCTATTATACTGCCTTGCTGGTCTCTGATTACAAAATATTTCATTTTTTCTTTTTTTCTTTTTTTCCTTCCTATATGTGAGATTTTTGGAAAACTCATCTAAACTTCTTTAGACAGTATTTCATCTTTCTGTCTACATATATGAAAACTTGAGCCAGAATTCCTTAAATCTGTGCTTGAAAGGAGCAGGTAGCGATAAACTGGAAAATGCAGAGGATTGATAACATCTCAAGTAGTTCTCATATCTTTATGTTGCTGGGACATGAAACATGAATGTCACTTATAACAAAGTGTTAGGCATGTGAAGGTGACCTGTGTTTGTTACTCAAGTTGTTTAAAATCTTTATCAGCTGTCTTGATGCATGTTTTACAGATGTAACCTCTCATTTTGCAGACAACGCATACAGTGCACTCAGCAAGTGTACTTAATATTTAGAACAGAAGAACGGTGTTTGCATCTGCAGACATTTGTATGAGCCATCCTCATGACGTTAGTGCAGATTTTCATGAAGCACCTGCATGACAAAAAGTTGGTAGAATTAGCCTTCAATTCCTGAATGTATTTTAAAATTTCTTTAAAGTTTTTCAGGCTGAAGAAAGGCTCTAGAAAGGCAGAAATACAAACAAGACATCAGCAGTGAAATGTGGCAGTTGCAAGTTTTATTATTTGAGTGCTGACAGGTCATTTCCCCTTTGCCTCTTGCATAGAGTGTAATATTATCACCGGTCAGCACCAACCATTTGGCTTGTCAGCAGAAGGGCAGGGAAATCACACACCAGGCAGGGAAAGCTTCTTTGTTTCTTTCCCAGGGAAATCCATGACAGGAAACAAAGGAAGAAATTATAAATGATGATCAAATAAGATAGAATCATCCCCTCAGGAATTTCATTCTCTTTTCACTGGGTGAGGAGAACAAAGGCTCAATGTTTATCTGCTCTGATCTTGAGAGAGCCAAGTCAGTTCTCTGACAGAGCACTGGGGCTTTAATGGTGACTACAAGCAAATGCAGAGAATGGTTATGTTCCAAGGGAAGTGGAGCAGGTTGGGATTGACTACACCTCCAGCAGCTATGAAACACTAATAAAGAATCCACTGTTGTGGGTAAAAGTTTGGCTAGAAATTAGGCTTTTTTTCTTGGTGCATGTGTGTCAGCCTGACCTATGCAACAAGGTGTAGCACTTCAAATGTACAAATATGCCACAAGACCTCAACAAAGCCCTTAATTATTCAGTGGTTAGGGAATTACTGCATTGCTGGGAGCATGAAGTGCTCAGTAATATCGCACAGCTGTCTGAAGAAACCTTTGTACTGCTGCCAAGTAGTTTGTGGGGGCATTAAAACAAGCAGTGAATTCTCAGCAAAAAAATTAGACTGAGGTTTACTTACAAAGACCAGCAGTGTGTCTGGGCTCTAAATCTGGGCAGTCCTGCCCTGGTGCCCATGCTAGTAAGAAAGAAAGTCTCTTACATCTTTATTCTGTTCCAACTATTGAGGGGATACAGATAGCTCATTCATTCCTGCTTTATGCTGGTGTGTCTTGGCAATTGACTTGTCTCCCTTTCAAACACCATTATTTAGCATGCTTGAGTCCTTATGTGGACAGACATCAACAGATGGAGTGTGGACTTCAGGGAAGTGGTAAGTTATCAGATGCAAGGGACATATCTTCATTGCATGTGATATTAAAATATTGTTCAAAGCACAAAGTGGAGACAGAAACTTGTGACCTGCAGACAACTTCTTTAACCATCAAGAGTTTGAGTATTTGATAAATTTTTTAATGGCAAGAAGCCTGGCCAGTGTAGAATGGAAAAATCCACAAGGATGGAATGAAGGATTCGCTTTTGGAGACAGAGTTGAAGAGTTTTGTTAGTTAACCTGAAAGAGTAACATCAAGCAAAGTAGGAAAATGTTATCATCCAGATCCAAATTGTTTGCCACCATCTTGTTTTGTTGCTTCATGCAAGTCAGAATTTTTCAGTTTCTCACTGTCCATATCTATTTAAGGGACTATAATGCTTGCTTACAGCCTAGACTTGCTGCGCAGTTTAACTAACAACTTTGTGAAGAGCCTGCTGCTGTCCAAGATAGAAGATGTTTTAGATGTGCACAGTCAAAGGTGTGTTGAGCAGAGGAAAGTCTGAGCATCCATGCTGCAGAGCCTTGGTTTTGTTCCCTTTATAAATCTTTCTGACAAACCCATGGGCAGACCTTCAGACTCAGCCATTCTCTAAAATCATTAAGAACTAAATTCAGCAATTTAGAGGCCAAATCTTGTGATGAAATAACCTGACAGCTGTGTCAATAGCACTGTCAATCACCAAGCATCAGCCCTGGGAAAGTCACACGGTGTTTCCTCAGGGTTCATGCTGCACAAGATTAAAAACCAGAGCTCTTCAGGGCAGAACTGTTGTAGCAAAGCAGCTTTGATTATATGCCGCTATCCCACTTTGGCTCTGTACTGTCTTTTCAGGCCTGCCACTCCTTGCTGACACATTACCAGGTCACCTCCGCTTCCACGCTTTCGCTCGCTTATTTCCCAGGCAGGCCACCTGCCAGGTCCTTTTGGGCAAGTGGCATTCAAAGAGCCTAAGGAGGTGTCCTCTGCAAACTGGAACTGTTCTTCAGGCTAGATAGAAATCTATAAAACTGCCGGACATTTTAAACTGCTTTGAAGGGCTATCAGTACTACACATATTCATATTCTTTTGTGAGTCAGAATGAATTTTCTTGGCAGCAAACATCATTCAGGAGGTGAAATTGCCAAACTCTAAGGTATTCAGTGCCCTTCCGTCGCTGGGCCGTTTTAACCTCTGCGGCCATGAGGCTCTTGAATGAAGTGTTTGTATCAGGCAGCCTTCTTATTAAACAGGAAGATTAAACAGGAAAACTCATGCTAGTTTTCAGTGTATTTCCCACCCATTTCTCTGGCACTGCTCAAAGAAGTCTGGTAAAGTGATCTTCCCTTGCCTGCATAGGTTTCTGTGGTCTATGGGATGAGTACAGCTGGGAGAAAAGCATCAAAATGCAGGTGCATCTTTGGAAACTCTCTCCAGACTTTTCAAATGGCTTGAATTCAGTTTGTTTCCTACCAAATTTTCACATGAGTTCCATAGGAAACAGTAGGAGTTGATCTCACCCTATAATGTGACTGATAATGTGACTTAGCAACTGCAGCTAAAGACTTGCCCTGGGAATGAATAGCATGGTGAGTGTGTGGTTTTAGGAAGAAATGGTTCCATGTTTCCTTTCACACTGCTTTCCAACAGGATGATCTTACTTTCCTTCATTGTTTTTATTGCTGATTAAAGGCTTCCTTTATAGGATGGCTGATTTCCTTCCTCCCTTAGGTAGTGTTTAATCTTCAAGGAGCTAGTTTGTTGCAGATGGGAAGACAGAGGTGTATTGCAAGTACATTCTTCTGTTTGAGACTTCATGAATATAGAGTAGCAGTATATCATAATATGCTGAATACCTGGTAATGTGTCAGCTATATTTGGAGATCTCAATCCATTCTGTGGATGGAAAACAACCAGAAGACCAGGTCGACGACCACCTTCTACTCTGCTGGGAAGAATATTGGTAGTGCAGACAATTTAATCCAAATCTATTCCTGGAAACTGATAATAGAATTGTAAGGAAATGGGACTTTGACACTTCAACGCTTCTTGTACTTTAATGTGTCTGAAGTTGAAATTTCAGCTGAATGTTACAGGGGAAGGATATCTCTAATGAGAAAAGCAAGGAATGATTCCTTTTATTTGGCAGACACTGAGAAACTCTGGCTGCAGGCTAGCACCTTTGTGCACAACTGTCAGTGTAAAGGTGAACGTGTTTGACAGTGCTGATTCACAAGCTATACAATATTGCATTACAGTTTCATTAGTGACAATAGCTTAGTAAAGAAACCACAATCTCTGTGTTCAACTGATCAGCTACTTACAACTTTATTTACTTAATTCATTTATCCTTATACCCATTCTCAGGCCTTGCATTTGCGGTAAGGGTTAGCATGATCCTGTAGAACTTAGGAAAGGTTATGGGCTGCTGAAAAAACAGTTACATTCAGAAACACCTGTGATGTGATTAAGTAATTTTTCATACTCTATCAGCCTTTGAGAAGGAATGCCTACCTATTTGAACAACTATCTTTGGATCATACTCTTAAAATGAATGAGTCATTGAAATGCATAAGGAAGTGCAAGGTATTTTTCAGTTCTTTTTTCTTTCCTAAGGCAGAAAGTGCCTTAGGCCATGGGTATGCAAAGAACACCTTCACTGTATTCAATCATTTTACATTTGTGATGCTTTACTGTGGGATGTCTGTACTGGTAAAGATCAGTAAGCAGAAAGGCACAGTTAGTTTAGCAGAATGGAATATTTTAGTTCAGTTGGAAGGGACCTATAACAATCATCTAGTCCAACTGCCTGACCAGTTCAGGGCTATGCTGAACCCAGTTATGGAAGCTGCTGCAGCTTCAAGTATGAATGGATTCAGTCACTTTAAATCTGATTTATATAAAGTTAGTTTATACCTGTAAGTGACAATTTAACTTACAGTTAGACAAAACATGGGGACATGGATCCTATTCACAAACTCAGAGTGAGCATTAAAAATTACCTTGCTCTGCTTTCTGCTTGAATCTCTTTCTTGTTTTCTTGGTGCCTGATAATTGAAAAAGCAGTACAAGTACGCACTCCCTAAGTAGTGTTGGAGGAAGGACCTTGTAAACAAGAAGCTATGAGATACATATTCTCATTCCTTTCCCAATTAGTTAAGAAATGCTGTGCTTTCTGTTGTGCCTGTTTTCCTGCTCTCTCATGTGTCAGTGTGGGGTTTTCCTTTTCTTCAGGCTAAGACAAGAATGAGGGAATTCTGAGTCGCTAATAAAAAGTTGCTTTTGATCAACCGGGAAATTCACAGATACCTAGTTATAAATAACACATCTACTCAAGTTACCTGGATAACAAGAGTCCATTACAGAATCTGTTAAGACAGTTATGTATTTTACATGCTTTTGGGAGTGTCATCATAGATAAAAGTATTTGATCTAACCAGTTTTTCGTCCTGCCTTTTGACCTGGCAGGTAACTGGGAGTTAGGTGATCAGCAAAGTTTCCAATATCTTTTCTCACCCTGCAAACACACATAAGCTGCTTTACTGTAGAAGCCAGTTTTATGCCTTGGAGGGACCCTTGATTCATGAGTTGCAAAACTAAGTTTTAGTACAAGCTCTGCTGCTGACTCACACGTTGCCTGTAAGCACCTTTGTTACTGGCAGGTTATTTAAAATGTCCAGGCAAATAATTTAAGGTCTGTCTGTTCTTATGATTCCTGTGATGTTTTGTAGGGACATTATTTATTTTCTGTGCCAAACAAATCTATTCAAATCCATTCAAATTAATTCTCTGAATCAACACCTTAAAACCTGCAAATTCTGTTACTAGTCAGAAATGTTAGCTGTCTGTCAGGCTTAACGAGTGCGCGTCTGCTGAGCTAAAGATCTCTTCCCCACACTGAACTCTGTTCATGTGCCATGTCATCTTCAGCTTCGCCTCCTTGGAGAGGCCTTTAGGTCTAATGTACAGTTAAAGGCTGGGAGGAGGTTTGCTTCCTTCCTCTGCACATAGGTGGTGAATCTGCTAACACTGTATGGAGTGTTACTCAGACAAAAAGCTGAAAAATACAGAGACAAGACCAGAGAATCCAAGGAAACAAAAAGCAGTAAGCAAGAGTACGTATAGATGAGTTCAAAGGGAGCTTGCACCAAATGAGTAGAAGAGATTTGAAGATTTATTTACATCACAAAGACGACTGGATGGAAAAGATGTACATCTCCATTGGCATTTACATGGCAGAAACTATTTATGCAAGAAATGTCACTTAGGGGAACCCCTGGAACACACTGTACAGACAGTGTTCACTTGTGAGCATGTTTGGGCTGGAAGGAGTTCTCTGATGGTCACAGCTATTGGTCTACAGCACCTTCCCAAATTATGAAATGAGGCAAAAAGCCTGACACTGTTTCACAGAAAACATCGGTTGTTTTAAGAAACAGGATTTTATGAAGTGGCTTCCTTCAATAACCAGGAACAAAATGTGAGGGTTAGCATGTCCCCTTCATCAGATATCCTTAATGTTTATTCTCTAGCAAATTAAGGCATAATTTTTCTAAGGATCCTTATACGAGGTCCTTGCAAGTTTGCTTTTGAACATCTGTGTTTGGATAATGTAATCTTTGTTTTCATCTCCGTCACTGGACTTCTTCAAGGAAACTAAAATATTTTATAGTAAGCAAAACAGTGCTATTAGGCACAGGCTGAATACATAATGGAAATACCCCACGCAGTGTAATCTGTTATTAATAGGTCACATCATTCAGCTATGACTGGTTAGAGAAGACACTGGAAACAAAATGTTTGGCCTCAGAAATACCAAAATGTGTTATAAAAGCATAAATATAGAAAATTAGTAAGTCAAAGCAAAACTAATAATATGGACAATCTCAGCAATCAGTCATCATGCAATGGCTGAGGTTATTTTGTATACGACATGTACACATGGGCCTGAAATAACACATTTCTATCCTACCATTTTACCTCTACCTTTCTGTCAAGGTTGTTAAAAGTTACTGTCTTTGTCCTGTGACAATCAGTGGGGTTATTTGCCAGTCGCACTGGGCAATTTTCTGATATCTCTTAAATGCCTCAGCTATTGAATTTCTGTAGGAATATTGGTTATAGTTTAAAGCCCTGTTATGCTAATTACCATACAAACACAAGACAAGCAGAGGACCCAATGCCTTCCCTCAGAAAGTACAAGCTAAGTGAGGTAACATTTCTAAGTGTCTACGTCTAAATGGATAGCTCATAGTAGATTTGATGTGAATCTTACCTCTATGCAGTACAGTGACAAGTATCTCCTTACTGAGCCAGTGGAGAGGATTTTCTACCTGTCTTTTCTTCTTTAGATAGTATGTAATGCATTGCTTACAACAGCGAGTTGCAACTTTGCTTTCTCTTCTGAATGTGCTTAACTGGAGTTGCAAGACACAAGGCGAATGTTGGTTGGTGTTCATTAGCATTGCTCCATCTGCATTAGCAAAGGCACGCCAGCATGGTGCAGATGCCAGGGTGATGTGTTTATTACCCTGGGCCCTACCAGTGTAATGGCAAGGCAGGTTTGCTTCAAACTGATTCAGACTGTCTGGGTGAGTCAGGGGTTGTACACACTACACCTCTACAGACCTGTGCAGCATGCCAGCTAGCTGCGTGTGGCAAGGAGCTGGTGGTGTGTACGTGTGCTGAAAGCACTCAGCATTCTCCATTTTAGATCACATGAAGTTCTGTTGTGTATGTCTTGGGCACAGTTGGTTCATTTGTGAGAATCAGCTAGGCAGCTGCCTTGTAAGGGCAGAGTTTCTGGGAAAACTTTCCCTCTAAACACAAATCTTTGGATCAGTTCACAATAAAGTTTAAACTAGGTCATCACAGGCATCGAAGTATGAAGGGGCTTCAGCTCAGCCAAACCAGTCAAATATATTTGTTTGTCCAAGATAAGATAAAAAAATAATTGGGAAAGCTTTTCTTGCATCTCTGATCTCTTTGTGAGAAGGGAATAGGGCAGCTCCAAAGCCTGGGGTGGCAGGGCGCAGCAGGGGCAGGCGCTTCCCAGGGCGGGGGTGAGCTGGCAGCAGGGATTCATGCAAGGCTGTGCCTGCAGTGGCTGGGCTGCAGTTGAGCAGCATGGTAAGCAGGACAGACACAGTGAGGGTGACCAGCCTCAGCCAAGAGCCCAGCTAACAGGTGAACTGATTGTGGCGCATCTAAGGTCAGGCCAGGAGGCCAGCGGGGCAGGGAGGTACGAGACTAGGAAATGCCTTCTCTCAGCACAGCCTGGGCAAGGACTGAGACCACGGGTCTCAGCTTCAGCATCGCTCCTGAGCAGAAGCAAGGCAGGTTCTAGTTTCCCAGTCTGAACCCAGATGACAGCCAAGCACTATCAGCCCGGACCTGGAGCACAGGCAGCTAAACCCTGGGGCAGGGGAAGTGCACACAGGGCACTGTTAGGTAGAACTCGCAGAGCCTGGTGTTGCACTGGCACCTGGGACTGGGTGGTGAAGGTGGCTAGCATGGACTTGTCTGTTCAGACCTGTGTCTAGTTGTTTATACAAAGAAATCCAAAGTGCCTGTTCATTCGCAGACAATGTTCATGTCAGTAAGGCTATGGCTTTGGCTGTAATTTCAGCAAGGTATGTAACTGCAAGTGCTTGGGTTTTTTTCAGTGCAACTTATTTGTCAAAATAGTTCAAAAGCCAAATCTTTAGAAATAGTGAAATTAATGATTTGCCTATTCCTGATGTGTGAGGAGGACAGCAATTAATTATATCTAGTATCTACATGGTATTATTCAGCCAAATTACAAGGAAGGCTATCATTATTATTCACATAATCCAGAGGAGGAAAACAGGTCTCGGAGAGGTCAAACAAGAGGTGAGCCCGCATGTGTGAGGTCAGACTTCCAAGAATTAGTATTTGGCACATGGAAGCAGACGATTTTTTTATTTTTTTTTATTGCAGGTTTTGTTTTTCTTTTTCTCCAGAGCTGCTGAGCATCCACAGCTTGCTTTGAAATTACTGGGAGCTCAAGCATTTCTGAGCATCAGTCTGTGTTTGTGATCCACTCATACTCCTAAACAGACATGTAACTTCTGCTGCAGCAGTTTGAGCTAAGCAACTTGCATACAGAGAAATCACACTTAGCTCCTATGGAGGAACAGAAACTGGGATCCATGATTGAAAATAATATGTACATCCAGTTTTATTGTAGAGCATCTGGGAGCAACAGGATAAGAGCAGTAGCTTTGCTGCACTGCTCTTTGAATCTGCCAGTTTCCACTGGTTGCCTTGCTGATGTTTTTTTCCAGTTTCAATGTTAGGTTTGCTCACAGCTGAAATAAAAACCTGGCTGTGGGGACCGTGCAGTACAGCTTTGCTGAGGCAAAGCTTCATAACCCTCTGACATGTTATTCTCATTTGGCTCATCTCTTGGTAGTGAGAAACACACTTCACATTTGGGGCTGACACTCTACACAAGCCCCAGGAAGAAGCCTACACACTGGATTTCAAGGGACTGAATGAAGCAAATTGCACCATTTCCCATCACTCAAGAGCACCCAGCTGTAACCAGCACCCCCACTGCACCTCCAATCCACTTCTAGGTGAGTCAAAATCCCAGGATATCAGTTACCTAGTGGAAGGAAGCAATGAATTTCCTTCATGAATCACCAGCTGGGACCAGGGACTCAGACCTTTTGGGAACAACCTCCAGATGGACATTAGCCTGGAACTGGAGTGTTCCCAAAGATTTGAGGGACTCCTCTGAGCCCCCAAACAAGGTGCATTTCTGGCTACCTATTTCTAACACAAGTATAAGCCACTACATCCCAAGACAGCTCTCAGTTGCACTAAATAACTTCTGCCATATCTGGTGCTCAGTGTTGCTTTTACTCACAATAAGGCTTAATGTAGTAGCTCCATAGCTCTGCAGCTACAGCTAACTGCTTTTACTGTAGGATCTTATAAAAAAGGACATAGGCCTCTGTTGATGTAACTTCAAGATAATCATGCTCACTTCTTTGGCTGGGTAGGTCATGCCTAAGAGCCTTCCTTTCCTTCCCTATTCCCCAGGCTATTGGCAAAAAAGAGAAGCAAGCCTGCATGACAAAGTGTGAAGTAGGTCTGCTGCAGAACAGAGCTTATTAGTGCAGCTCACCTGTCTCTCCCAAATATCACAGCTGTTTCCACATTTTGAAAAGCAATTAAAATCAACAGCACGTAACATATTACAGCTGTAGTAAACATTTCCCTTGGCAGTTGCAAACAGCCCTGGGAACCCTAAACTGCAAACAACAGCCCCTCCTCCTGTTTGCAATGGGGATACACAATGAGGTTCAACACAGCTGAAGTGATTTTCCTCCCAGTTTTTTGTTTGTCCTTTGTAAGCCACCTGGGGAGCCACAACCTCCAGAGTATTGAATTAAGGAAAAATAAGTCCCCTGAGAAAGCTGGGGCTTATTATTCTGGAGTTTGTGTAAAGCATAAACTCTGGTAGGAACAAGTATTAATCACGGATTGCTGAGAGGGATGCACGCCCTGCATAGTATTCATTCTTACTGGCTACAGGTTTGTCTGGTTAATCCCACACACTGATATTCATTTGCTAAATGAATTAGCACCCACAGCAAGAACAGAGTGAATTTGCAGGGTTGTTAGTTGGCATAACTTCAGTGACTGTTAACAAGATTTCATTCTTTATATACCAGTTGTCAGTCACAGCCCTGTACATGATTTATAGGAGAGGTAAGCGCTATCATCATCTTGCAAATAAAGATACAGAAGCAAGAAGTCCAGGGCTTGTCTGGGGCCGTGGTGGAGCCAGCAACAGAAAATGTAACAGCTCCAGGGCCTATATTTATGAATGTAAATTGTCTGATGGTGTTGGCCTTATCTTACTTGTCACAACTCTTACAAGGTGCCTTAGTTCGCAAACAAGTCCTGTATTTGAAAATAACTTTTCATGAATGATGAGCTCTCGCAGCTTATGTTACATGAACAGAAATGTGTCATTTCTCATGCTGTGTTATCCCTTTGCTCTTTGACCAGCTCCTCCTTCTTGTTGAGTTTGTGATTATCTTGCAGGAGATGGCTGGTTTTTATTGAATGTGTTGATTACCCACAGAGGCACTGCAGGAATTAGACTGTGAAGAGCTGTGATTTACCCAAGGAAGGTAAGATCCACATCCTGGTGGAACCCAAAGGCACAGCAGCCTTATGGGGGTGGGCAGGAGCTGAGTTCTCACCAGCTGTCCTGTGGTCTGTGCCTGGGGATGAATTGGGGCAGAGCCTGTGTTTTAGATTTACAGGAGTCTTGAGCTGCTATTAGGATAGCATAAAAACCAAACCAATGTAATTTGTACAGCATGCATAAGCCCATCCTCAGTCGTATTTTAAATGTTTGTTAGTGTAAGTATTTGAACAAGTTTGAACAGGTTCTGGCCTTAAAACCTTTGAGTAACATTTCATAGACTGATGAGGATAGAAAGTGCAGCTCAAAAGAAGTCTCTGCCCTCTGAGATTTTGAACGCTTGACCCGTAAATGTAACTCGTGTTGCGTTTTTGGCCACTCCTGAGCAGCAGATGGACGCAGACGCACAGAGCCTGGGCCAAGCCTTCCCCGATCCTAGCAGGCTACGGGGCGCCCTCTGGCGGCCTCCGCCCGGCACAGCCCTGTCCCAAGCGTTCCCCTTTCCCTCCGCGTTATCCTGTTTGGTACCACCCGGGTTTTGCACTCGCATGCAGGTGTTTCCATCACTCTTCCAGGAGTATGGAAATTACTTGCTGTTGGGCTTCTCGCACTGGTCATTCTCACATGTGTCAGACATCCCTCTGGATCACTCTGCTGTTCCAGTAGTGCTGCTTGTGCTATTACTGAACAGTGGATTTATAAAATCACTGAGGCCTGTTTACAGCAAAGTGTCTTGTGGGACCAGAATTTAACATTTTAAGCCTGTTAGGAAATGGTAAAGGGGATTGCATTACTGCAGATATGTGCGTGTTCTGAAGAGGGGAAACTTGGAAATGGCTCTAAAGCTCTTTCAAGCCTTCAGAGGAAAAGAATATATCAATATTCAAACCAAGCAACAGATAGTACAAAAAATTGCTCTGAAGGTGGTAGCCACTTTGATATCATAGGATGGGTTCCCTTGATTTTCTCAAGAGCTACATACCTTTGCTGTGGGTTGTGATCAGTTTGCACAGGCCAATCTGACAGCTGAAGGCAGCATTCAGAGCCCTGCTTGGCATCATGAGATCTTACCCAGCTCCTTCAGGAGTTCTGCTTCTGAAGAACTGAGCAGAACCAGCTCAGTTCTGCCCAGTCCCTGCAGCCATCATACCTGAAGGCTCAGGCTGTGGGGTAGGAATGGTGGTGGGTGCTGCGTTAGTGGGGATCAGGCCAAACCACTCAGTAGGAGTGTATTTCTATAGGCAGGACTGTCCCCAGTGTACTTTTAGGAAGCACAGGGTGGCAGGAGGGATGTGAGGTACTCTGAAGAGCCATGTCACCCTTTTGTTCTAAGACTTATTAACCTGATACTCACCTAGCAAGTTTAAAGCTAGCTGGCTTGGTGAATTCAAGGGGAAGATACCAGGACTAGCTGTTTATGGCATTTATTACAGTTGTTTTCTTTCTTCCTCTGAATCTCCTTGTTTTGTATACAGGTTTCACATCGCTTTCATTTGTTTCCTTTCTAATCTGAAGTGTCCCAATTTACTTCATCTTCTCTGTTAGAGCGGTGCTCCATATATTTGGCTATCCTTGTTGCCCACAGTAATGATTAGCTCAGAGTCCATCACTTCATACATGAAGCTTGGATTTTTTTCCCCACGAGCATCGCTTGCCATTTATCAGTGATAAATGGTAGTGCAGGCAAACGAGAAGCCGCGGAAAGAAGCAACAGGAGTGCGAAAGTGTGGGATGTTGCCTTCTGGGGGCAGTGTGCGCTTGTGTAATTACAGTAACCACGATCAGCTTTATTTCTCAAGTGCAAACTGTGTGCTGCATGTTTCAGGAACAACTGTTACGCTGGAGCTACTTTCCCCTCAGATCTAGTCTGGCTCTTTACACCTCCTGTGCTCATTAACAGTGAGGCCATTACTTGAGCAATTAAGTAAATGCTTCCCCTCTGCCCCCCTCCAGTTCCCAGAGTTTTGTTCTTTTTTACTTTAGACATCTTCGGGGTGTTGTTTTTCTTTTCTTCTCAACACACAGGCATGTTGATTTTTGCCTTATTACCCTCTCCTAGTAGAGAGCTATGTGAAAGGCCCATATAGAGATCTGCCCTTCATGGAGGCTGGGCTTTCAGTACAGGTTGTCCAGGCAAACTGCTAAAACCAGTGGTTAGAGGTTCTGCTGCCTGTTGTGTGACACATGACAGAAACAAATGGCACCTTCAGCCTGGAAAACCTCAATTCACATAATTCACCTCTCCTGGGCGCTGAAACCTATGGGTTTGGGTCTTTGATTCCTCTTCTGTTAGAATGAACAGTGTTACAAACACAGTATAGCATTATTTCCTGAAGAACACAAGAAATTAGTAATTGAGGTAGGTTGGTTGGTTTGTTGTGGTACGTCCTTGTGCTCAGGAATGTTTTGCAGCAGGAGCTTTCTGAGATGGACTCAAAAGGAATGAATACCTCATAACTAGCCCAGCCTGATGCTTAATCTGCAGTAACTTTCAGGAAATAATACTGGGATCATGTGGTACACTTCCATATTTTCTCTTGCGTCTTCCCCCCTTCTTGACATATGTAGTATTAAAAGACTGTTTTAAATAGATTCTTAGAAATTAGCTTTGAAAACATGTGCTTGGCTATGTTGTATAAACCAGGTATTTTCCTCAAATATGTTCACAGATATCTGTCAATTCTCCTTTAAATAATAAAAAATTACTGACTGTTGGAGATAATTTCTTAAGTGCCAAAAATCTCTTTAAACCTAGTAAACTGAATTTAAATGATAGTTTCTGCTTTCTCCATTGAGGTAAACGACACAGAAAAGGGAGAGATCCATTTCTTTTGACTCCTTTCTCTAAATAGTTTTTTGCCTTGATTAGGAGTTCTGCCAATGTAATGAATTCCAGGCATGACTTATTATTCCAAGCCTCATTATTTAATTTATTGTGGTACAGCACTATGGAAATACGTGCTGACCTGTGCAAATAAGTAGCCAGAGGAGAGTTCTCTAGAGGAGAACAAAAGCAGAAGTCTTAATGTCAACAGCAAGACACAAATATGCACAGTTGAAGATGTCTGGAAGAAATACAGTTTTGAAATGTGGGTAATTCATAACCCCTTAAACTGGAAGCGTTTTCTTAGTTAACTAAACCACAGGATTAAAGTCTAAGATGACTGCTGTGGTGTGGTTTTAATCCTTTGGCAGTTTAGAGATGCTGGCAGCCGGGGTCCTCCTAGCTGGCACGGAGGTGTGTGTTCAGTCAGCCAGCCCTAGCCCGTGCTGCAGGTGAAGTACCTTCGCAGCGAGTGTTGGCAGCGGCTCTGCAGGGCGAGGGCGGCTGCTGCCGCGAGGTGTCTCTCGGCAATGCTTTCTTGAGGGTGTCTGGGCATCGCAAACACCTGCCGGGTGACCAGAACTCACTCAGTGCAACACGCAGCTCAGCTGAGGCGCACCTCTGTACTAACATCTTTTGACTGTTAATGAAATCTGAAGCCATTTGGCCTGGACCGTCTTTCATGGTTTTGTGATCTCCTGATGGCGTTCCCTTTTCACTGCTGTCATAGGACTTGAGATCTTGCCATACTGATGCTTGTTTTATAAATGCTAAATGGATTAGCATAGATAAAATAGGAATAGATTGCTATTTCTCCCATAATGGACTCTTTTTTTTCTCTTTGAGTCAGTAGTAGCAGCACTGTTCCTGTAGTCACTGAAACTTTTCCTCTTTCTCACCTTCCACTCAGATGTCCCACATCTGTTCCCACTGTACATAGCTTGTGTATTTTCCCCTGCTGCTTCTTAAGTCTCTACTATTACAAAACTTCCCATATACATTACAGGATTGCCTTTACAGACCATGAACTTGGGAGTGCTCCTTTTCCCTCTCACTTGTGATGGATGGACTCACAGGGGAATGGGTCCCCACAAGCATCATTCCCAAAGGGCATGTGTGCCCCACAACCTGATGATCTAGTCAGCCACATTTGTGATATCAGTCTTGGTAAATATGCTTTAGAAAATGGTAAAGAACCTCTTTCAGTTACCAAGAAGTGCATACAATTCCAAGGGAACAAGAGGATTGTACCCTCTAGACAAAAGGATGAAGACACAGATTGAAATAAGTAGGCGATATTTAGGTTTAGAGAGTGTCTAAGTTGTTGACAAAAAAAAATCTGCCATGCTGTATTCTCAAAGTAAGAGAAATTTAATCACAAAGGAGCTCCAAAAGTTTTGTGTGTGTCTGTAAAACTGATTTCAGTCTGTAATGGTATTTCTTGTTCACTACATGCAATACAGGTAAGTTTTTAACTCCTCTGTTCTCCCTTGCCAATGGGAAGTGTGAGCTAGGAATAGCATTTTCAAGTCCTCAGCTGGCATCATTCATTTGTCAAAGGAATTACCACTTCTAGGCTGACACCATCCGAGCCCTGGGCTTGGGGGCCATCCAATGGAGTCAGGGACAGTCAAGACTGTGCTTTCACCTACCGCCATGCCTGCCTAGGAGCAGAGACAGGTGCCAAAGCTGAGACAGATGTTAGTTCTGTGGATTTTATTTACAGCCAGCAGGTGTGATTCCTACTGGGAGCTCACTCTTCCTTTGAGAATGACAGCTCAGTGCTACAGCTGTGTGGGATCACAGACTGCAAACTTCCAAACTCACTGAGAGCCAGAAGCTAAATGAAGTTTGGCCCGTAATTGTCTCAACAGCATTTATTTTCTCATGTAAACATAAAATGCCTTGTTGCTCTTTCTCTTACACACCCACTAGCCCATCCTTCTTTGCTGTAGGGAGCTCACTTTAAGTCAGTTCCTCACCATTGTCTCTGGATCCTTGGCCTTTACACATTCTTTTTTTTTTGTCTTGGAATATATATGTAAAAACATCTTTCAGCTTTCCCTTAACAGTTTATGGTATCTCTCTGCTTTTGTTCCCATTTAAGGGACTGTAATACCTATATAAGCGTAGGTTATGCACCATCCAGTTGCATGTACTCATGCACACCTCAGCATGAGTCACCTTATCAACATCTGTGGGACCAGAAATATAATTCTGCTTTGTGCGTTAGCAAGCACTTCTGTGATTTGCAGATATCCAAAAAACAAACAGCCACAAGCTAGCATCTTATTCTGCTGCTGTGATGTATTTTTCACTGGTTCTTTTTGAATGTAACAGTAAGTCATTAAAAACAGAAGTAATACCCTCCGCTGCAGTATAGAAATTCCTTTAGAAACTTTGAGGGCTTCTGAATGTGCAAATATTTGTGTTTCCACACAATCAGGTGTTTGCCTCCTGCCCTTCAAAGGCAGGAAGTCTGTGTCACTGCAGACTCACAGTGGTATATTCTTAATGGGGATCCCAACCCAAACTGACAGATCTTGGGTGTAATTTCTTTAACCTGTCAAGAACAATCATTTTTTCTGTTGTGTTTTATTTTTATTAACAAGATACAAGGAACAAAGTACCCTCAGAAGAAGGCAACTTCCTAGAACAGTAACATTTGCAGCCACTCCACAGAAAAGTGTCGCAGGAGCCTAATAAAGGTTTAGTGAGCTTTTAATTGTAAATGGCACTCCACGCTGAAGGCACAGTTTTGGGGAGAAATCTAGTGAGAGCTGCACATTAAATCAGAGTGGCACCACTGCATTGCCTTCACCCAAAATCAAGATCAATACAAAAGCATGTTCATGTTGGAGCAGCAACCTGAAATCTGCCTTTCTGCGGTGGCTGCACTCCCATGAGATCATGAGAGTCACAGTCCTGCTCTCCGCCTCATTTCTCTCACTGTAAAACGTGATTTACTTCATTTATTCCCACGGGTTTTGTGGTTGTTAATGGGGAGTGTAAATTGCTGTTTTACTAGTGCTCTGGCTGGGAAATCAGGCCCGTCTTTCTCACTGTTTGTCCTCTGTTTGTCACAGGCAGGCAACACAGCCCTGGAGAAACTGGAGAGTCCAGCTACTGGGTGGAAGCTTGACTGCGGTTACCAAATGCCCACTTGCTGTGCTTGCTGGCTCAGGCTGTGTTTGTAAACACTCACAGGCCCTCTCCTTTGGATTGTTCCTTGGAGCCAGATTTTCTTTTGATGTTAAACAGGATATGTGTGTTAATTTATTTTACTCAGGGTAGGAAATTGCTGCCAATGTTCTTTGAAGAGTCCTGTGAGCCATTTCGTCTCACATAAACATTCAGGCAATTTTGGTTAAAGTGCTTATTTTTTTTAACTATGCATAAATGTTAATCTGGCTGTTTTACAGCAGAGAAGTTTTACAGGCTCCTTTAAAAATGTCAAGGTCATGTTTAAACAGTTACTGTTTAAACTGAGGAGATGAGGCACCAAGAGGATTCAGAGATGAAAAAATGGAAACCAGTGTTTTCTGCTAACAGGTGTTATTTAAGTGTTTAGTCCTGGTAAAAGTGATGGTGAAATACTTCAGAGACCGATTGCTTCTACATCTACTACTTTGTACTTGTACCATGGACATTGTTAGTGAAAATACACCCTTCCTGCCTTAGTCCTAAGTTGAAAGGACTTCTGCTGATGACAGGAAAGCGCAGGCTCTCTAAATGCTGACTTCCTGAGACTGGCAGGGGGGCCAGTGATGTTTGTGATGATAAAGTATACTACTTCCTGGTTTATAATGGTCCAGGAGGCTGCGATGATTAAATGTTGCTTGGGAGGTCTCCCACATTCAGCATAATCTCTCAGGAGAAAAAGGATTGAGAATCCCAGTGCTGGATGATTCTGCCTATCATAATGCTGCATTCCCACTTAGGTAAGGAGCACAGGGTGCTTCTTTTCAAAATCCAGAACTCCCAAGTTTGACAACATTAATCAAGCTTTATGGAATGCTATTAAGTTACATTTAAGTTAGAAGAAAGCAAAGACCTGTATATTTTAAATAACTTTCTCTTTTTGTGATAGCATTAAGTAACCCTGGTCTTGGTTGGATGTTTAATTGGTAGGGGATTTGAGAGCTGATGCAGCTCAAACTAATCAGTCTATCACTTGCTACTAGACATGCACAGTATTTTACCAAACAAGACCAGACAGGTGTCTTGTTCTGAAGAGCCTGCAGTTTGCAACTGATCTTTCAAGATTCTGTATGATGCCAGACACCCCAACAGAATGATTTGGTCTCTGTAATCTCAAGTGTCTGCATACATTTTAGTGCAGGTTTGGTGTACAGCACTCTCATACTAGGACAACAATCCAGGCTTTTACATCAAGACCTAACTGAGAACTTAGTCGAAAAAGTTTAGTAGCTCCCCAAGGACTGTGCCATAAATTCAACCGAGATGACAAGAGGAAGGAATTGGAAGATGGATAGTGTGAGAATACATGAAGTTTATCTTTCATTTGAGTTGAATTCAAACAGAGCTAGTAATGGTGAAATGTTGTGATGACTTTGGTGGTGAGAGTTAAATTGGAGGTTTTCCCAGTGATCTGTGCTCCATTTTAAAAAGCAAAGAAACAAAATTAGTTGTAGCTGGCACTAAACTCAAATCTTTTTTTTATTTTAGCAGTAGCAATAGATAGCAATGACTGATCCACAGAAACCAAACTGCTCATTTGTCATTCCTTTTGGTTATGGGTGGCCCACAGCAATGAGGGGGTTGCTTGTTCATATTCTCAACACTGTGAAAGACAGCATTCAGCTCATGAGGACTGTCCATTTGCCATCTTTTCTGTAGTATTAGCCTTCCCCTGACAGAGACCTGATTTTAAAAACAAGGGAGACTTTCACCCCAGGATGTGGTATTAGTTTTCAGTCTTCATTCAGTAATCAATACCATTCAGTAAGGTGTATGTATAATGCCACAAAATATTTTAAGTTGATGGAGATATCTGGGATATAGGAAGAAATCTGTGTTCACCCTTTACATAACAGTCATTGAGTCATGCAATCTTGTTTAAACAAACAGTGTGAATCTTAAAATAGCCTCTGGACATTCCACCACAATGGCCGTATTCAAATGAATGTTCAAGATGTGTCCTCTATCATATAACCACACAGTAACCTTTTGGTGACAGCGGAGCTACCTAAAGACAGTATTAAGCTACACTTGGCACTGGACACATAGAGCTGTTCACTTGGTCTAGTGAAGCAAAAAAATATGCTTCTCTGTCATCCATCCACCAAGGGAGGCAATAGACATGAAACCTTTTGAGGCTAAGCTCATCTGAGTGTGATTTCAACACACCAGTTATTGTTAATAGCTAATTATTAGGGGAATTCATGGAACCTGACCATGCTGCCATATAAGTCGTGGGAAACTCTGCTGTTCACCTGATTAACCATTGACATCAGCCACTTTTAAGAAGACAGGAGTGAAAACCTGAAATTCCTTGAAAACAGTACTATTAATATTGCTATAGATTCCCTCCTGGTGTTTTCTATAAGGCCTTACTGATACATTTCAAAGGATAGTTTAGATGTGATAAAAGCATAAATATTTTCTGGAACTGCTCAGTTAGGACAGCAGTCAGCAGACATTGCAGCTAAGCATTCAGAAATTGTTTGGTGGAGTCCCTCTAGCAAAGAAAGCTTCAAAGAAGAGGCTGGAATGGCTACTTTTCTGGAGCTCTCTCAGTTTCTAACCTAGAGCCCAGGCTAACATTGGAGGGACTTGGATCTTCATGAGATAAGAAACGTAAATTCAAGGTCTGCAGGTGAAGTACTCAGCTCTTCAAGACTGTCCATGTTTTATCTTCCACCAAGCTTTGTCTGTATCATGTGTATTTGTGCAGAAATCCAGAACAGGCTGTGAAATTGGTCAATAAACCTGGTATTGATCCGTCAGTAAAGGTAGGTTAAGGCTTCAGAGAAAAGACTATGTGGAGGGAGCTTATGGCAGCTAAATGAGTTGAATGTGTACCAAATGCTTCCCTTTCTTAGCTGGGAACCTAACCTGCACTTCTGACACCCAAAATCACAAGTACTTCAAGCTGAGAGGAAAGTGCCTCCTGCCTAAGTGGCTCACAAAGATCCCAGTGAATGGTGTGTGTGTCCCCATGAGTCGCTGTGGGAGCTGGGAAACCAGGCAGGCCACCAGCTTGGCACACAGGGCCTGCTCAGGGCACCCAGGCACCAATACCCTGCCAGACCACAGCCACCCCCTCCTGTGTCTGAACAGCCGTGGGGGCACCGACCCACAGCTTTGGAGAGCAGAGATGTATAGAACAGGGCTGGCCATTTGGACATATCTACTGGCCCTATCTCTTAACAGGAGAGAGCGCTCAGTGCTACTAAAATAGAACAAATTTGCAATGATATCAGGTTATATGTTTTATGAGCCATATAATTAACATGCGACACTCAGTGCCATGGGATATTATTGACTTAGTAGCTTAGTAAGTATCAAAAAGGATTAAGCATTGACATGAAGCAGAATAGCTTGTGCACTGACACAAGCTAGGATCAAAATTACAAAGGCTACCAACCCTTGTGCTTCAGGGCATATTTTGATCATCAGCTTGGGGCCAGAAGGAAAGCTACTCTCTAATCGAGCAGTGCACAGGATACATGTGGGATACAGTTATACATATCTCTATGGGCCTTTTTGATTTCTTTCCCTTCTCCTTCTCTCTCTTCCTTTCATCCCCTCCTGTTTCCCCTCCCTCACATTTGTTATCTGGAATAGGTCACTACTGAAGGCACAACACTAAATTAGATGGATGGCTGAATAGTCTGTACTAATAGGGTAATTTAATATTTGCTTCTCTCCAGAACCCTTAACATTTATTTCAAATATAAATTTTATATTCACTTACTAGAAAGCTCCTGTCCTTCCAACCTTCCTTCTATGCATGCTACTTTTTGTTTTTATCAGCTACACCTACAAATCCGCTTGGGCTCATTTGAATCATGATTCTTCAGAAGTGACAAGTGAACCTCAGTTTGGGAAAAGGATGAGAACAACCAGGCACATTAAAGGAACCTGATTTACCTGATTTGTAAACAGAATGGACAGCAGAGGCATAGAGAGCAAAATTACTTGATTCTTTGTAGGACCTCAAGGTAATAGCAGAAAACCAGAGAATGTCTATTTCAAAAATATGCCTACTCGTTTCATTTGTTGCTTATTTCTTTTTTGCTTCTTGCATTCACTCTTCCAGACTGATTTCTAACTCCACCCATCCTTGCCCTTCCTGGGTCCTTTATTTTTGCTAACATCTTCTCTTCATACCTGGCGCTAGCCAGCACTGCTCCACTTAGCTCACTGAAGGAGCTAAACGCATACTACCCTTTGGTTTGCTCAACCTTGCTGGAAAGACCCTGCAGTGCAGGTTCTCCAGCATCCTTCCCATTTTCCACAGTAGGTTGAACTCCAGTTAGTTTCTGTGAATTCATTTTCTAGTCCTTTACTCAGCTTCCCTAAAGACCAAAGCTTTGTGTTATTGTCTTCCCACAGGCATTCTTCAACATGCCAAAGTTGACCTTAGGCTTCATGGACAGATGGGGCCTGGTCCATTAACATCAGAGGAAATGTCCATTTACACCCATGGGCTTTGCTTTAAATCCTTTGAATTTTACTTACCTTCTTTAGTGCGTCTTACTCAGCTCCAGTTATTAAAATCAGATTAATCCCTTGCAGATCCCTGACACTTCTGTGTACTGTATAAGTCAACCTGTGCTGCTTCAAAAGATGGAGACCACAACCGCTACTCTGCTAACATGAAATCTGCAGCTGGCTAACACTACAAGGAAGGTGTTACTTCCTGATTTCCATCCTGCATAACTGAGGTCAGAATTTTACTCACTGATCATTAGCTGAATTTTCCATTACTAGTGCACAGGCTCTCTCAAGACAATTTCTTACTCTTTAGATATTTTCTGGTCCCTACAACATTATTCTGACCAGGCACCATTCAAGATTCACTCTGTTTGCAGTTTTACCCTCAGTACAAGTAGACTGCTATGTCAGCCAGAACATCAATACTTCTTTCTGTTGACACAATACTCTCTTACCCATATTGCCACCCCTCCTCCTGCTTCATTTTGTCTACATTCCTGTTGAAAACTCTACTCCCATAATTTAGTCTCCCACTCAATACTTGGTTTAATCAAGTCTGTCACTCAATTTATATCTCACTTCTCGCTTAACACAAGTTTCTTGGTTAGCAATCTGTTTCTGTAGCACTTGCCATGCATAACACATGGTTAGCTTTTCTTTCTACACTTGCTTCTCTGTTTCCTTTCTGATTTCCAGACCTCACTTTTCCTTGTAACACTTGAAGATGAGAGACTTCCTCTTCTGTCTCTTTTTTTATGTTCCTTGTGTATTTTATGAGTTCACTGCAATCAGGGCTGCTTAAATATCATGGGGTGCTTTGTGTAGAGCACAAAACAGTCCTCAGGTCCAGTTAAAATGATTTTCAACTTCAGTCTCACTCAATTTAATATGTAGCTTTAGGTAAACCTCTCCTGCTGCTGTATTTCTTTGTTGTGACTTTATACCCCTTACCATCTTCATCATCTTTACTTGGTTTGTAGTGACAAGGGACAAATGCACAAAAATTAGATTCTTTCCCTCTGGCTGCTCATTCAGCACAGTGTGCTAAAATCTGGTCTTGAACATCCATCCTCAGTTTTTGTGTTGAGGAACAAAGAGTGGAGCAGAATCCTGTTCCAGTTGCTCTGTACATTCTACCATAGAGGACTGGGTTGCATATATCTTGACCACATCACCTAGTGTAACCACAACAGAAACTCAGCAGCTCACTTTTCCTGCATGAAGAACATCCGATGTAATTTTGGACAGTAGAAGTGCACTGAAGGTTGTATATCAGCAATATTGGCCACCACCACATCTCCCACAGGAGTTTGTAACTAGACAGTGCCCCTGGCAGAGGACCGTAGGGTAAGGCACTGCTTTCCTCCTCGGCTGCAGCTCTTCTAGCTGTTAGAGAAACTGGTGGACTGCTGAATGACGCTGTTGGAGCAGTTTTAGCTGGGCAGGAGGCAGGTTCACTGGTCAGCACCTGCTGGATACCTCAGTTGCTGGTTCTCTGAATTTTTCTGCTGGGTCAGCAGATTTCCAGGTTTAAACGCTGGCATGGTGTAAGAGGCAGAATGCTGTTGTTTCATAATCACCTTCTAGAAGTATTGCTTTGTTGTAATGCTACTGTTATGTTGCCCTACTTTTGGTATCTACTTTCAGCAGAGGCTGGGTGAATTTTTGCCTACCGCATCACTGAGGCGTAGACATTGCAGCACTGGTCTGGCTGTATTTAACCTGCGGATGTGGAGCGGGGTGTGGGGGGGATATGGGGATATGTTGGTGGCTGCTGTCACTGCTTTTTGTGTGATTGAATAACATGATGCTTTCGTAGGCTAGTCATAAAGCAGGAATACATGGCACAGCACTTTTCATTTTCGGATCAGTTTAATACTGTTCCTGGCTTATGGTACACTTATCTGTCTCTCTGTATGTTCTTAGCACAGCTCGTGCTCCCAGTCCCGCAGGAGAGGCCGGAGCAGCCCTTCCCTCCCTGGCTGGATCTGTGACTGCCCTATATAAATCTGCATATTAAGCAGATTTGGCAATTGTTCAGACAGAGACAGACTCACTTAAGTAAAAGGTGAAAATAAACTTGCTTATAAAGGCCCTGCAGACAGCGCTCTCAGATGGTATGCTATTAGAGGCAGAACAGAGCCTGGTTTGTTTTCTTTTGCAGCTGGAGACCGATGATTTGTTTGCCTGCTGCGTCCAAGTCCCATCACCATAAACCATACGTGTGTGCGAATGCCGGGACTCGTTCTTTAGTAGTTTCAAGGCACTTGGCGTGTTTCGGTTCTACCTCCGCACGAGATGGTTCGTTTCCTTGGGGACTCCCACACGCACCCCCAGGCTCGGGCGGCCTGGGAGCGCGCGTGGCGCGACCCGAGGCGAATCAGGGGGAGGAGGACGCGGGGCTCTGCTTCCCGCTCCCGCGGGGGTAAAACGCCGAGCGACGGGTCCCTGCGCGGGCGGTGGCTTCGGGCTGCGGTCCGCAGCGGCCGCGACCTGCCTCTTCCTCCCCGCGCCACCGGCTGATCCGCCGGCCGAAGCACGACACCGGGCAGTTCAGCGCCTGCAGGGCCGCAGCAAGCAGGGAACGGGTCGCCCGGGCGAGGGCGGCGGCCCCCCCCCCTGCACGCAGGAAGTTTATCCGGCCGCGGCTCTCTCGGCCCCGGGCGCTGCGTCCTCGGCCCCGGGCGCTGCGGCCTCGGCCCGGCGCCCGCCGCGGGGGGAGTTAAGAGAAACACCCGCGGCTGCGCCCGGCCGGGGCTCTGCAGGCTGCCAGCCGGAGCGCAGCGAGCGGGAACGGGGCCGAGCCCGCCGCAGTCTGCCCCTTCCCTCCCCCCGTCCGCGGGGCCGCTGACTGCAGTGCCCGCTCCGGCAAGTGGGGGGAGGCGGCCGCGCCCCGGCTGCAGCCCCCCGCGCTGGCGGCTGCGTTAGCGGCGGCGCTGCGGGCGCCCCGGGAGCGCCCCCGGCGGTCACACCCCGCGGCGGGCCGGGGCCGGCGGAGGGAGGGGGCCGGCGCGGGGTGTCTCCGAGCCAGTTCTCGCGGTGCTGGCCAGGCTCAGCCTCCTTCCCCTCCCCGGCGAGCGGTGACTGTGCACGGCGGAGTGGGGAGCGCCGAGCCGGGCGCGGGGGGAGCCCGCGCCGCGCCAGCGAGCCAGGAGGGAGGCCGCCGAGCAGCGCGCCCGCCCGGCCCGTGCCGGCCGCCCTGCCCCATGCCCCAGCGGCGCTGAGCCTCCCGCAGCCTGAACATGGCCACCACGGCAACGTGCACCCGCTTCACCGACGAGTACCAGCTCTACGAGGAGCTTGGCAAGTACGGAGCCCGCTGCGCGCCCCGCGCCGCGCCCCGCCGCTCACCCCGGCCCCGGGACCCTCCGGCGCTGCCGGGAGCCCTGTGCCGGCCACCCGGCTCTGCCGGGAGCCGGAGAAGGATTAGCTGTCGCGCTGTAATCCCGCTCGCCAGCTCCGCGGCACCGCCGCTGAAAGGAAAGGTGTTTCTGCGCCCCAGGGTCGTCCCCGTCGCGGCATGGGTTGTCCCCGCAGCCGGCCTCGGGTTGCGCGCTCCTATTGCACCCCGGGACTTTCTCTCTTTCCTCCTTGCCCTCCTCAGGACCAGGCTGCCGCGTTCTCTTTCCCACACCGTCTCCCTGCTGCACACTGCAGTTCCCTTCAACTGTTTCTATGCTGGGACACAACACTCCTACCGCCACTCTGCGATGCTTCAGTCCCCGCTTCCTTGTCCCTGTGAAAGGACCAAGTGCTGCTGCACCACGCTTTTCTCTTTCTCTCTCTCTCCTTCCCTCCCTCCCTCCGCACTTGTCCCTGCATTGGCAGACCTGCTGCTGCACCCTAGGACGGGGCTTTGCAGGGGCACCCCGCGGGACAGGAAAGCGGCGTAGCAATGGCCAGGGTAGGATGTGGGGCCAGTGCTTTCCCGGGTGTTGCTGTTCACCCCCTCCCTCCCTCCCTGCACCAACTGCTGGGCTCTGCTGCATCTCCTCTCCAGCCCGGTGTCCCCCTCCCTCCCCACACTGCTGCAGCTGTATGTCACTGAGCCCGGGCCCCGGTGCTCACCTTGCTGCTCATTGGTTTGTATGTAGAGGTTGAGGAAGGGGAGAAAAAGGCAGGACTCTGCAGTATTGTGAGAATTCAAGCTATTTTAGGCTCTCTTGTAGGGCTGACTGTCTTGTGGGGTCCTTGTGCAGGTTCTGTTCCTCTTTCTTATACTTTAAATATGTACATTTGTCCTTAGACGCAGGTTCACATTCCTGGTCTGAAGGACTTGAAATTTTCTGCCAGTTTTCTCTTATTTGTCCTTTTCAGATCTTTCCTGTAAAGCCAGTTATTCTTTTCCCACTCTGCTTTGTTGTGGGTATTGTGTTTGGTTTTGGTTTGTTTTTAAACAGAAGGAACTGCTTTTAAGCACTTAACTGTGTAGTCCTGTAGATTCCAAGTCCCTATGTTTTCACCTTGGTGTCTTGTAGTATCTCTCTTTTTCCTCACAGAAATCCTTCTTCCTTCTCTCTCAAGCCTCTTCTCCAGGTGGCTCTTTGGAATAGTTGTAATAATATCAATAATTCCAGCTTGAGAAAATGTACGAAGCCTCGTAGCTTCCTACGTGCTTTGTTAATAGGTACATGCTTATCCCAATTTTGTAGGTGGGTAGGGAAATGTAAGAGAACTGGTTACTTCTGCAAAGTGTTGCAGTGATTTTGTGACCGAGCTGGCGCTTGAACATGGGAGGAATGAGTTCTGGTTGTCTGATATAACTGCTGAGGATACTGTCTTTGGGAGGTGGACTTAACTGGCAAGTGTTTGCAGCATCGTCTCCTGTTCATCAATCCCTTCACATCCCGTTTCTGTGCCTGTATGAGTCCACTCTCCCTGCACGGTGCGCTGTTCTTACTGTGCTGTCTGGAAGGGGGCTTCAATACCATATAGCCTAGGTTATATTTGTTGATCAGACAGCATGCGCTTTTCTTCAGTTTCTCATATGTCACTTCTATCCTCTGCATGTCTTCTGTCCTTAACCCAGTCTGCTCTGGGGTTAGAAATTGCTGCAATTGTATTCTCATTTTCAGTTTCAAAGCTCCTACCCTCTTAATTTTTTTTCCAGGGGAGCCTTCTCTGTGGTCCGCAGATGTGTAAAGAAAAGTTCATCACAGGAATATGCTGCAAAAATCATCAACACCAAAAAGCTGTCAGCCAGAGGTTAGTCTGTCAATGTACCCTTCTTCCTTCCATAAGTAGAAAATACTTTGCTGGGGTCGAAGCTGTGATAAGTGTAAGGGATCTGCAGTTGCTTGTCTCAGTCCTTATTTCAGCGTTACAAAGTAATTGAGTTGTGTGGCAAAGAGCCGGTTGCAAGGAGGTGTTGCTGGAGGATAGAAAAATTCCTGTATGTGGAAATGGATACTCTGTGGCATTGTCTTTTTTCTTTTTGAGATCTTTCTTCTGCAAGCCTAGCTAGAGGTATG
Source organism: Psittacus erithacus (assembly GCA_009867235.2). Taxonomy (NCBI): domain Eukaryota; kingdom Metazoa; phylum Chordata; class Aves; order Psittaciformes; family Psittacidae; genus Psittacus; species Psittacus erithacus. The sequence goes on along the minus strand of WYDI02035868.1, from coordinate 34,417 downwards.
TTTGTGGGAGATTTATTGACGTGTGCCTACCGATCACTCATAATAAAGAGAAGTGTTGCAGATGGATTTTGGCTAGGAGATCGATCTTACCCGAAGAGATGTGCTTATTCTTTTTAAGAATGCGTACTATATTGCGTGCTCCTTTCGTACTGTAGTTAAATGTGGTGTGTTTGGAAACCAATAAAGGCAAAAGGAGGTTGAGTGCGGAAGTCTTGCTCATTTGACTTCTCAATAAATCAGAACAAGTATTTGTTGCTTTTGTTATTCCTGGAGACTTGAAAACCTGAAACCAGACTGAAGATTTGTTTGTTTTTTTTTTTAAAGACTAAACTATTCCCCCAAGCTGTTGGTCTTCTGTTTTCCAGAGATGCACAAAGGGTAGTGTAGCTTGTAGTATGCAGGGAGTGTGTATCTTCTAGTGTGTAGGGAATCCCTCACAGGGATTAAAGTTGCATCAAGGGTGAAGTGGATGAGGGAGAGAATGAGAGAAACCAAACTGCAGTACAAGATGCTGAAAGCAGAGTGTGCAACAAGTTGAGATGCCAGAGGTGACTGTTTTCTAGAAGAGGTGAACAAGACAAAGTCCTTAGAGACCTTTCAGATTTGACAAAATTAATATATTAGGCCCTTGACTGTCTTGCTAGTTGAATAGATGGTTTAGAAAGGAGAATGACTGAGAAATAAAAGGAAAGGCAAGAGGAAGCAGCAAATGATCTTGATAAATGACTTAGAAGTGAAGAATGTTTTGCCTTATCCCTATAAAAGGGAAAAATAGAATATGTATTCTTTTTTGCTGGAATACGAAATGTGATGATAAGAGCAGAAGACGGCTTGAAGAATGGTGAAAAATTTCCGTATAGTGTAGTTAGCATGGAGAAGAAGTGTGAGAAATGGAGAGTGCCATGCTGTGAAGGTTGGTTTGTTTCTTCTTTTTTGACTTGTGAAAGCAAGTGTATCTGATAATATGTTGTTTTCTGAGTGAGGTCGTATTGGGGACCAGCCTGTGGAGCCATAGATTGTTTAGTTGGTGGCTGCAGATCCTGTTAGAATTAGCATTCCTCCATAGTCAGGTGACAGTGCCTGCTGATGTCGGTGGGATATCCAATCTCTTGAGTTCAAAATTAGTTCAACTTAATATGGGAGAGGTTTGAAGGGTGGCTTTGCTTTGCTGACGGCCATTAATGCCGTGTTTGCTCTGCAGACTTCCCTGTCCATCCTGTAGCGAGGACCGACACTCAGGAGAGCCATCTTCTGAGATCCCAGTGGCTTGATAAACTGGTCGCAAATGAGAAACCATTTTCCTACAAAGAAGGTGGTGTTGAAGTTAACTCTGGAGATAAGAAAAATGGGCAAAATTGCAGAATCAGTTCAGTTGAAACAAAATTCGGAAACATACTAACAGAATATGTCATAGAAGAATTGATTGAGTCAGTTTTTAAGTGTTTGGGCACCTTATGAATTGCAGAGGGAGTGATACATAGATTCTTATATTAAGGTGATGGCACCTCTATGACCCAGCAAGTAGGAAGAGTAAGTTCGGGTGAATACAGACCATGTTTTAATCTTCTGTTTGCTTTCTAGATTTCACACCTTCCTATAAATAAAATACATGGAGGATACTAGCCTGGGCCTCAGCTACGTAACTTGAGGCAGCTAGCAATGACTTACAAAGGTATTGGTTAGGTAGAGGGCAAGTCTGAGGAGAGCCAATAAAGGAAATGGATGTGCCTGCTAGTTCAGAACAATAGCTGAAACAAGGGACTGATCAGATTTCCTTGAAGTCTTATCTGAGGACTAAAGAATGTGCTTTTAGATTGAAAAGTGAATGGTGACTTCAGCTGAATATATAGGTTCCTCAGTTATTCCAGCTGTGTTTGCTGATAGCTCAAGTGGTTAGTACAAAAAGGGACTGAATATATTGACAGGAACTCAGTGAATTCACCTTGGAATAGGTCTTTAAAGCACTGAAGGAGAAACGCATGCTATTTAGACACTGCAGCTGTAAATCAGTGATTAGGGAGATTCGATTCAGCAACCTGAAAATGAAAGTCTCCGGGAAAGGCATTTTAGAAAGCTGTCTCCCACAGGAGGAGAATTACGGCATTAATTCTGCAGTATCCTGGATATATGTTGCCTGATGCTTCCTTTCCCTGAGCTGACACTTCTCCCCTGGGGGTCACGTCTCATCCCAGCAATACAGACAGACGAGGCTCTCTTGCATGCCCAATTGCATACGTGTCTATAGTGCAGGTTAACCCACCCTCTTGACCTGCCTCCTGCATTGTTGGCTTTATTCTAGGCTTGGTCACAGGGCCGGAATACTTCATCATGTGGGGACAGCCTGCTCCTCTCCAGCTTAAGCTTAGCTACATTTAACATTTTGTACCTTCTCTAGCAGAATTTGAACCTGCAGAGAGATACCTCATGTAGTAACTGCTACTTCAAGAGCCAGCATCTTGCTGCTGCTGCTGTGTATATGTCCAGCCCATTGCTGCTTCAGGGAAGTTTTGCCTGCTGTAGTGCTTCCCTAGATTATGTACGGGGGTGGGTGATGAAGCCTTACTCTCTTCCACAGTACTTCTTGTTAACTTTATTTTTCAAGACTCTTGATAAAGAAATACTAGATAGCCAGCTGGGAAGTGCTGAACAGCTTGCAGTATGTAGCAGAAAAAGAGGAAGAGGAACAGGAATGCTTTAGGGTGAATTGTTTTCTTTCAGAGGGTTCTGTATTATCTAGCACGTTTATCAAACTGTTTTCTTAAAGCAATATAGAGTTGAAGAGGCATGGTGCTGTTAAAGGGCTTCTCTCTGAAAACAAGGAGGATGAATGCGGTGCTGGTATTTATGAAGGGCAATCCTAACAACTTTGCTCCTGTAAGCTTCACCCTTTGTAAAATACAAAGCCAGATGTTGAGAGGAAAGTCTATTGTCTATGATTTTTGGGTACCTGTTCTCTCTCTTTTTTAATGAATTGTGTCAGTAAGAGCTGGTCTAGATTAAAATTCGTATTTCAGCTTTAGTGAAGTATTATTATTAATATTACTCATATTGTGTGATGCTTAAGACTGCTCAGTGAAGAGTATGCCAAGAACTTTGTTAAACAGGGGCCAAATGCTTGTGGAAAGGGAGGGGAAACAGACTTCACCTTAGTGAGTGTTCAGCTGACACGTAAGAGCAGTGGTTATTACACCTGGGGGAAATACAATGCTTTGGTCATCTGAAATTCCTGTGGGATTGAACGTACAAAGTTTTTACCAGAGCTACGGGTAGAGGGAAGCAATACCTAATTTTTTTGAAGTTGTGTTGCAAGTGTCACCAGAATACTTTCTGAACATGAAAATGCATAGCAAGCAGTGCTTCAGTTCCTAGGCAGCAGTGAACTTCAAATAAAGTAAAATTGCTTACAGTTACCAGAGAAAAAGGATCAGGAGAGAAGCAGTAGCTTTAGTAGCAGTAGGGAAATACCCAGTATTTGACTCTTGAGCATATACTTCAAGAAATAGTCCTGCGCTGGAAAGAGGCTGGCAGAGTTCTATCCTGTGATAATTTTTAGGATGTTGTTTATACCAAAGAGGATGTAGTGATGCTACTACCCCCACATGCAGTAAGGTCTTAACACCACCTTTGTTTTTTAGGTGCAGGGAGAGAAATCCCTCTGCATTGCATCTGTTGTTAAATTTCATTTACTGCTGAAAACCTGTGTCTTTCAATTCTTGCAAGTGACATCTGTGGATGAAAAAAGTGAAAAGCAGCTGTCTTGGAAGTCAGACTGCTTTGCTGCTTTCTCCTTACCGTGGCTTTGCTCTTGCCTGTGGAATAAAGAGATGGATTCTCACCCTGCTCTCCTTCTTTCTGAATCTGTAAACCAGACAAAAATTTGTGGTCTACCAGTCACTTTGTTGTTGTTCCTATCGGAGATTATGTGGATTGTGGGAGGAGCAGGGAACTACTTCTGTGTATCAGTCCCTGTCAGGAAAAAAGCTCTCTATGCTTCCAACTCAGCATTTTTTCATGCACCCCTCTTGTCCTGGCTTTTGGTTCCATAGTGGTTACTGATTTGGGCTTTACAGTATGTTTTGTTGGAGGTGTCAGTAGTAGTTTTCCCTGGACACTGAAAAGTTGAGCTTGAATGCTGTGGAGGAGTTTTAGCAGCATCAGTGTCTAACATCTGTCTTTATCTGCTCTGCGAACGTTCTTAGCCGGTGTTTGAGTTAGGACTGTCTTGGATTGCTCCTGTGGCTGCCAGGTTTGAAGTCCCCTGTGGGCTCCAGCACAGCCGCTTGAATTGGAAGAGTGCAGCGGTGGTGCACTGCAGCCTGGCAAATCCGCTCTGTGCGAAAGCAGGGAAGCCCAGCACACCGGTCGCAGATGGCTGAAGCGCAAATCCCAATCCGCGTAGCAGTGTCCTGTAATAGGCGTCCTCTGTGCGTGCCTGTGTTTGTAGGCTGGGGACAAATGTCCTTTCTTGCAGAGGACAGCAAATCAAGCCCTGTCTGCTCAGCTGTAGTTGCTGAGCAGCCAAATCAAGTCTGGTCATTCCATGTGGCAGAGAAGCTGCCCTTTCTGCAGGGTGGGCCTTAGGCTGAGTGTGAAGAGCTTCCTTGTGCCCCAGCTTCTCCTCCTCCCTTCTGCTGCCAGCAAGGAGTCTGAGAGATGCTGTGATTAAGGAGCATATATAGGAGATCAGCTGCAGCGATGGCTGAAGATTTTTTTGGAGGTCTTTGTGTACGCGGAGGGATGTAAGGAGCAGAGCTGGAGTGCTGCAGCCCCCAGAGCAGTGTGTGTGGTGGGGTGAGCGTGAGGGGCTGCGTGCTGCGGGAAGGGGGCTGCAGGGGAGGAATTGGCCGGTGGGGTGGTTGCGTGGATGGCGAGTGGCTGAACTCTGCGCTCTGCGCCGCAGCACACATGCGTGCTGCGGGGGGCGGTGGGGAGGCTGCTCTGCTGATGTCAGAAACTGCAGCCCTCTGCCTCCCGCCGGCATTCTGTCTCCCCCTCCTCCGCTCCGGCTGCAGCCCCTGCTCAGGGGAGGAAGGGTTCGAGCAGTGTATGTCACCAGGAGAGATTTCACTGTCAGAGGTGTTTGGAGAAAAGGAGGGGTGTGTGTAAAAGGAGAGACCCTGACCTTGGAGGAGAGGCTGGGGCTGGGAGCTTGCTGGGTGGCAGCCGAGGGTCGGTCAGCCTGGCTTTTTGCCTGCCTCAATGCATCGGTACAGGCAGGAGAGCGCTGTGGTGTGAGAGCCCGCAGAGATTGGTGGGGTGGCGAGCGCTGGACCCCTTACTTTACTGTGGCTCGCTATGGCCAGAAGCTGGCTTCCTCCCGCTGTGGGTGACAGCGATGGCTGGGGTTACCCCAGGTTGCCTCTCAGTTTACGCTGTATATTTTATAAAGGAGCTGGAACAGCACAGACAGGATTTCAGCTCGTGTCAGTCTTCTCAGTGGCCACATTAAGTATTAAATTTCCAGCATTAACAATAAGGAGGGGGGGCAGTGGGCACACAGATTGGGCAGGAGTTCCTACTGCCTCCGCATGAGGTTGGAGAAAGGGACTTGGCGAGAGAGTCGGGTTTCTTGTTTTCCCAGTATAAGCTGGACTTGTGTATGGCAGAAATGTGATTAGACTAACTCCTGCACGTGTCCCAAAGCCCTTGGCTCTAGAGCATTTACCAGCTCTCATTTGACCAGCAAGCTACAATTGAGATATTTCCAGGTGTCCCTTCAGTGAAGAGCGGGATATTGAGTGCACTGTAGATGTTAGGGGCAGGAAGAGCCCCTTGAATTTCTTGTGATAAGGATGCAGTGCAAAAGCTATGTGTTTCTACTCTTGTTGTTTGTGGTGCTGGTGGTGGTTTTGGGGTGTAGTGTGGAAATTTCATTGCTTCCAAATTTAGTTGTTCTCTGGACAGTACCAAAATCATCACTGTCAGAGGAGGCTTCATCATGAAGAAATCTCTGCAGAGTGCTCCCTCCCTCCCCGCCCCAGAACAGAGGGCTAGCACTACTGTTCCCAGAGAGCACTATGACAATCTGCTTGTTGTGTTCCATGCCCTGCAAGTATTTTATTTTTCCTGGCTCTGCAGATTGGGTGAATACAATTTTTAAAGGGAATCATGCTAATAAGGAAAAAAATCTCCATCTATGAGTGCCATGTGTCTGGCTCATAACCCTCACAAGCAAGGCATCGCCTCCCTTTCCGTTAGTGCTGGCCTATCACCTGTTCTGGTGTTTCAGATGTTTGTGTCCCTCTGTTCCTGAAACTTCCTGATTTTCACCAAGATAATGGACTTCACAAAAAATGTTAATTTGTAAGTGTTTGATTTTAGAGTGAGCTGTTGCTGTTGGCTTGGCCAGGGCAAGAGGGCTGCATCAGCTGGCACCAGGATCCACCAGCTCAGGAAAGAAGCTTTGAATGCTGTAAAAAGAAGTGCGGAGTATCTCACCTTGAAGTTGTGTGTTTGCCTGCAACAGAAGTGATGTCAGTGCTCAGAGCAGTCATCTTGGGGAAAGCAGGGGTGCACTGGCTTCTGATGGGCAAATGTGTGCTTAAAATCCTGAGGTGTTCACTAGATGTTTTTAGTGTATGGAAGAAATGTCAAGCTGTAATTGAAACAACTGTAGTTCCTGCTGGCCCTTATGACAGTGGGCTTACTGCTTCAAATGTGGGGTCTTATGAGTTAGGCTGACCTCATTTTGTACCTTCTTAAATTCACTGTGTATTTAAATTTCACCATATACTAGTGTTACGGCTCCCCGAGCATTCTGGTATTGCTGTCTACATGACTTTTGGAGAACAGCAGCAGCATACCTCTGAAGAAACGGGCTGGCAGTATCTTAGAAACAAGCTTTATGAACAGTGAGGATAGCCAAAGGCCACTGAGGCATGGATTTAGCTGCCTGGGGAAACTGAGTCTATAGGTGTTAGGTTTTCATGCCTCATAGCTTTTTTTCACTTACTGCTCTCTGGCCCCCTTTCTTCCTGTTTTAATTTCTTTTGAATGTTTATTTATTTCTCATGGATTGGTTACTTTAACCAATAACTGTATTAATCTATAATGCTTTGATTGAAAATATCCCTTTAGTAATGCTGCTTCACTCTCCTCCCAGAGAATATTGCAGAATTCCTGTTGCTTCCACCTGTTAGAAGAACAGACTGGGGAGGATAATAGTTGGTGTAAGCACCTAATTACTGCTGACTGAGAATAATTCAGACGTGTGAGGAGAGCTAGTTAATGTTGTATCTTGCCTTTTATGATGGGGTCAGGAAAGGAGGAGATAACTGTGGCTTTACTCATGGTGTCAGAATCCATCTCACTCTGCTCCTGGCAGAGTCAGAAGGAGAATTCCCCATCTCTGAGATGTGAGTTGAGTAAATGTGATGACCTTTCAGAGAACGTGTGTGTGCGTCTAGATGTGATACTGTACTCTCAGCACTTTGGCATTATGTTCCTGAGAGCATGAGTTACATACCTCTCTGGATTGGTGACCCGCTGTCCTGCTGCTTCAATCCAAAGTTCCATCTTGAGTTAGCTGTCATCCAATCACCTACAGCCCCAGGCTGCCTTGTCTGTCCCATGGCTGGGGTCTGCTTAGCAGTGACACTGGGATGAGTCCAGATGAGCATCCTGCTTCTGAGAAGGGTGCTAGCTTATATTTTCTCTCTGCCTGAAGGCACAGGTGATTTAGCTTTTAAACACAAGACCCTTTTTCTCCAGGGCAGCCAAGGTAGCATCTCCCTTTGCAGTGCTGTCATTAGTGTGATTTTGTCAGAATCCTAAAAATTGAGCTGAGAGATGTCTTGGAGAAAAGAGTAGGCATTGTGGGAATGAAGACAAAGTTAATTTAAGGGAAAAACAAGACCCATGCAAACATATCTCAAAGGAAGGAAGGTGCCCTTTGTAGGCCTAAGGAGCAGAAGGCTCAATGGCAGTGAAGGCAGGGAGCGGCAGCCTGCCTGCTGTGGCAGAGCTGCTGTGTTATCTCTGGGGGCTGTTGCCATGATCACAGTGTCAAACAGGGACTGAAAAATCTACCAGATGTATGTGAGCCAAAGGTTTAAACTTTCTCATAGAAGGGAAGGGAGGGAAGGAGGAGGAGAAGGGTGGGTGATGATGTATTAACGAAGAACAGCATCGTAGTGAAAAGTACCAGGCCTGCTTTCCTATAGCGGGTGGGAATGTGCACTGGCATTCTTCCTTCAGTCTAAATTCTGTGCAGCATTGCTCTGACAGATTCCCTCTTTGAAGAGGGGTAGATGCACCCTGCTTTCACTGAGTAAATTGCCAGGATTTGCATTGGTTTGGCAGGTGAAATGGAAAAAGTGAGAAAAGTTGGTGTGTCTCTTTTTCTGGCCTTTTTTTCTATCCCATATACGCACAGATAACTAGTTCTCTACCTTGTGCTAAGAGCTTTTCCGCATCAGAGTTGGTACAAATAATCCAGTTTCAGTGTAGTTTGATAGTCTGAAACCTCCAGACTCAAAGTTAACCAGTCTGCTTTAATGTTACAGATAACATAAAGCTGCTGTCCTTGAAAATGCCTGATTTAAAACCATGTCAGCACTATTAGGGCTAGTATTGTACATGACCCTCTGTACGGCTTTTGTCCCTGCTGTTTCCCTGCCCAGAGCTGGAGTGGTGTCACTGCGCATCAGAGCTAATCGAGTTGTGGGGAGGGCCTGCATGGTGGGCAAGTAGTGTGTGATGGAGGGTGTGCTTGGGCAGTTTTCCCTGCACTGGAGTCTGAGGGAAGTCCTATCCCTACCCTGTGCTGCAACCTCCTTTGTGGAAGTTGACCATTATGAGGACTGGTCCTAGAAGAATTAGTGATGTGCAGTTGGCTGGGGAGTGAGGAGCTTGTGGGGAGGTCTCTGGCTTCAGTGCCGTATAGCTCAACAGGTGGTACCACTTGTTTGTTCGCCGAACTGTGAGTTATACAGTGCCTTTTTGCAGGCTGCTTCAGGAGAGACTTCTCTGGTCATGCATGGTAAACCTCTGAGCGGCAATACACATACTAGTGTTAAATGTTTCAGAATTGCAGTAATTATATCTAATTTCTTCCTAGAAGGGCTTCTTCAACTTAAAACATTTGTTTATTGAAGGAGACATTAATGTCTATAGAAATTAATGGTGTATGTCTTTCTGAATAGTGGAAATCCCAGTGGTCTTTTTAAGCCCCTGTGAATACAGGTTGTGAGTGAGAACAAGGATGTTAAGCCTCCAAAGCCAGTTCCTGAAAGCTTGTGGAAAGGATTCTTTCTCTTCCCTCACTTCTATTCCTCCTCTAGGCACCTGAGTTAGCTGTTGCGGGCTGCAGCTTGTCTAGTGGCGTAACTCAGTATTTGGATGTGCTTTATCTTCTGCTGTTACTGTATCATCTCGGGTAAGTCAATTGGTGTAGACTGCGGTAAGTGATAGCTGTGAAGAGAGAAATGTCATTTCTTGATGTTGACAACAACTCTCCTTTGAAGGAAGAGGTTTTCTTAATCCCTGGGGAGCAGTGAGAAAAGGAGAAGCAGGCTGACACGGCCTGAAGTCTGAGGTGGAAAAAGGAGGGAGATGAACTAGAAATCTTTAAACTTAAGAAGTGCACTGTTTTGTTTTGTTTTTTTTTTCCCTTCCTCTTCTTTTGCAAGCAGGACTGAGCACAGGGTAGCTCAATGTCAGTTTTATCCCAGCTTCTCTCTTGAAAGAGATTATTTCCTGAACTTGTTGCTTTATTCCAAATCTGTTGTGAGTTCCAGAGGGGTCTGCAGTTGATGGTCTTGCTTCTGAGTGAGGGGTCTCCTTGTCTGAGCAGCAGAATATAGTCAGTGTGTAAAGTTCCCTGCAGCTCTGGAGATGAGAGATGTGTGTCTTGATCCTGCTGCTGTGCTTGTTGCTGGAGTCCTGATGTCATCCACCTGACTTGAATTGTGACTTCAGAGGGGGATAGTCAAGTGCTTTCTGTGGGATGCAGGAGCACACTTAATAGATTCACGTTTCAAATAGCATGGGTGCCCTGGAAGCTTTTGTAGGGAAAACAGTTTGTTAAACCTCTTCTTGTATTGGTCTCCAGTGCCTGCCAAATATACTTAAGCGTTCCTACTGTAGGGAAGCAGCTGCCATTCTGAAATGTCTGTGCATCTTGTTTTTATCCTTTTCCACCCATCCCCTTGCATCCAAGTATGTAACATTTCATGGGTAATGGGCCAAGAGATCACCCAGGCTGGCTGGGAGAAAAAGTAAATGTGGAAGAATGAATTTGTCTTTAGTGCCCCCTGTAACCCACAGGGACTGGCTGGAAGGGTTTTCTTGGAGTCTAATACAGAGCATGTCCTGGTGATGCCAAGCAGGAGTTCTTTCTGTTGCTTGCCCAAAGAGTTAGTATGCTGTTAAGTTGAATTTTGCTTGCCTCGGGGCCTCTCCATGTAAGCTTTGGGTATCAAATGTCCTCTGTTGAGATTGTGTCAGACAGATTGGAAGAGTTGAAGTTGCACAGCTTTATTTTATAACTGGTGCCAGTGCAGAGACAAAGCTTGGTCGTGACGGATGTGCTGCTTCAGTGCAAGTTAAAGTAGTGATTCATAGCTCTTGTGTTACTTTAAATATTCCTGATTTTTGGACAGCAGGATTGAAAAGTGACTTTCAGCTCTGCCCATTTTTGTTTGACTTTTATGTCATCTGGCTAGAATCTGCCAGCTCTGCAGATTAGGATATTGTGTTGCATCTACTGCTTGTTATGAAGTTGCCTGGATTAAAATTTTCAGTGTTGCCTGATCAGTGCAGAGCAGTGATCCACAGCCTTCTCTGTCTCTCTGAATTGCTCTAGCACTTTATAAGGATGATGTAGAGGAGTGAAGTGTTGGTCAGCTCGTCCTTTGTGTGGAAGCACTTCTACAACAGCAGCCTGGGAGCTGAGCTCTCATAATGCACTTGTTTATCCTCTCTGGACAGCCAAGTTCAGCACCAGAGATGTGAAAACAGAAGAACAAGGCAGTTTGCTTTTTTGATAACCATTATCAAATATTGCTGACAAGTCCAGGTGACTCTGGCTGCTGCTAGCAGTTTATGTTGCTGCAGAGCTGGTTACCCAGCCTTAAGGAAGCGCATTATGCTTCACTAACTCTTTGTGTCTGTGTATGCCTAGGTTCTTCAGTAGTCCCGAAGCTGAGGTTAAAAAGCTTTCCCTCGCACCACCTCACAAACGGTCAAGAAGTTTCTTGGCTTTCCTAGGCTTTTCAGCCTGCTCATGTCCCTGATGAAATATCAAATGTTAACTGCTGAGCTTTTTCTCATTTGCAAAGCACAACTAAAACTGCTTCCCCATCTTGGAAGCAACTCAGGTCTCACCAGTGCAGTCGCTTATCTGAAGGGCTGGGGGGGGCTGGCTTGCTAACCAGGAAACATGCAGCTCAACTGAGCCAGGGGAATTTATATTGTCCCTTCTGCATCTTTGAATTCCTGGATCCTGCATTGCAGTGACTTGGCACTGATGAGATCTGCTTCCCTGACACTGTTACCTTGTCTGCTAACCAGCTGTAGTCTGATATTTATTTAGCTGGTTCATCCAAACTCGCTAGCACCTGATGGGGAGAAGAAGGAAGCTTGTGTCCAGAAATGAGCTCACTTGGTGGGATTCCTCTTTGATAAGCTGTGTGCTTTAGGATCCTCTGTGTGTAGTGGGATTGAGACAGGGCTGCTGGAGTTCTTGCACAGGTCTCAGTTGCTGTGTGTGCAGTGGAGAGGTCCCTGATACGGCTGCGTCACCTTTGGAGCAGCTCTGTGCCCTACTGTCTCGCTTACTGCATGTCCACTTTAAGAGGGTTCATCTGCAATGCAGCTGTTAGCAGGGAAGTTCTGTAAATCAAGAGGGAGTGAGCGCAAGCCAGCCCGGTGTCTGCAGTTGTGGCTGGGTCCTTCCCACAGCGCACAGAAACCTGTGCAGAAAGACTTCTTTGGAGGGGGAGGAGAAAGGGATGGCAGCGCCATGCTGATGAAAGGAACCTCTCCTTTCTGTGCCTGTGTCTGCACCAGCTGCCCAGGAGCTGGAAAACGTGGAAAAGCACAGCAGCCAGCAGTCCTGGGACTAGAAAATCCTGTGGTGCTTTTCCCTTCCTCACTCTGCCACAGAGCCTAACCAGGTGTTTGCTTAGGGCTGATCCTGTCAGGATGTCTTTAACGCACACTCCCTTTTCACACAGGATGTCCTGTTACAATTCAGAGCTTGTGAGCTTCTGCACGTGACTCGGGAGCGCACAGAGGCCTCATGAGTCACAAGTTTATTACTATGCCCTCCTCCACTGCGCAGGCTGTCACAGCAACCAATTGCTGGTGCAAGGGGGTGATGCTGGTGGCCGGCAGGGATGCTGTGATGCCAGGAAGAAAACCCACAGGTGGAATCAGCTAGAGTGCCATGGCTGTGCAGGTCTTATACCTGGCAGGCTGGGGACTGCTGCTGAGCGAGTTGGTATGAGAGGAGAGGGGTCATGTGCTGTGGTAGCCCTACTGCAAGTGGGGCAGATGTGCTGTCTGAGGGGGAGCTCTGAAAGGGTTAAAGCCCCTTGGGAGCATGTCAAGGGGGGCTGATTGGGAAGCCTGTGGCTTTGAGCATGTGGCTGAGGAGCGGATGGCCTGCTGTTCTTTTCTTCCAGTGTGTGGAAGCCCTTTGAAAGGCTGCCTGGGTATCAGCCATGCCAGGGAGCACTTGTAGGATTGCTTGCTGGTTCCCCAGCCACAAGTTTCTGAGGGTGTTCTGGTGAAGGAAGTCCTCCATGGTTTCTATGGTTAAGTAGCTGGGAAGCACAATGCCTTCCCACAGGGATCTCCAGGGATACCTGGAGATCCATGGGCCAGAGCTGGAGAGGGCCCCACAGGATCTTTCCTAAAGGCGATGCAGCTGGGCAGAGTACACACTTCTTTTCACCCTGGTGCTTAGTAGGCAAGGCTCCCTCTTTCAATGTATTTGAAAGTATTTTGGGCAGACTTGGTTCTAGGTTCCTACTTCAGTTTCTTTATTTTCACTTGGGAAAGCATCTCCTATTGACGGTCATTGGTGATACAGGAGAAATTGGTGTATGATTCACAACCTGCTTTTCCTCCTGTGTTTCCTCTCTGCCTCTGTTGTTTGCCTGGGCATTCATTGTCCCTCTTGTAATAACGGAATAGTATAAGCAATGCTCCCTCCCCTTTTGCTGGGGGACTGGCTGACTTGTTGTAAGAAGTTATTTTTAGGGTTTGCTTCCTGGGATATTCTACCCGTGGCCAGTTATGGTGATGAAAATGTCACTGAGATGCAGAAAGGACTCCCAACTCATTGCTAGCATGCCTGATCTTTCTGTTGTAAGGGTGTTCATAGGGGACATGAGTCCCTTACCACTACATCACCTGTGATTAGGGGAACAGCCACAATGACTGTGCAGCACTACTCCCTGTGAAAAGCACACTGAGCTTCCAGGGTGATAGATTATGTTGCAACTGAATTGGCTTAGGAGCGGAAAAAAAGAAAGAAAAAAGTAAGCTGAAAAAAAAGGAGCCTTTCTGTGGCTGCGCTGGAGTTTGTTTCTGCACTTTTTCTTGTTCTGTACATAGGGATGTCAATGCTGCAGAACTGCGTGTTGGTGTACGGGGCTGTCCCTAACAGGCAGTTTTGCTCCTCATACTGGGTATATTAGGTTGCACTGGGTTGCTGCCAATTGCCTGGTCTAGACAAGAAGGTGTTTGCTTATTCTTTTCTAAATATCGCTCCCTCCCCAGATCTGAAGCTTGCAACACCTGAAAAAGATTGCATTTATGACAGCTATAGCTAGCAAAGCATGAATGTAATACAGGCAGATTAGAGTCCAGCTGAATGAGGCTGTGAGTTGACACTATACCATCTCTATGCCAGTGTTGGCTTAAGGAGCACCTTCCTCTTTCTCTGGAGATGTCTGTTCCCTTCTCTCTGTCACAGCAGGTCTCTTGAATTTTCTGTCTCATCATATGGATCAGGAAACCAAGCTCAGAAGAGCCCTTCAGTAAGGAATTATTAAAGTGGTAGAGATAGGAAGGCATTTGGTTTCCAGATAGGTTTCTTGGTGCACCATGACAGTGGTTGCTTGAGTTGAGTGTTGCTTCAGGAACCAGGATCACCTGCAGTAGGGGCTGAGAAAAGCGCATGTGGAGTAGTCTGTTAGTACACTGGACTGGTGGTGTGCAGATAGCTCTTGCGTGCCTGTGCTCTACTCCTGGAAAAGGGCATGGGGAGCAGAGACCCCTGAGTGGCTTTGGATTGAGGTAGTGGGGGGTACTAACTTGGTTTTCAGGCCTGATGCTGTTGTGACCATTGTGACCGGGCAGCCAGGTGGCTGGGGTGCAGGGATGGAGACAGCAGTGTGGAGCCTTGCCAGCTGCCTGAGGGAGAGCCTGGCTTACAGAAATATTGGGGCTCCCTGTCTAGATAGTGTCTGGAAAGTTATCAGTGCTTAGAAACATTTCTGTGTATGTGTTTAAGTAATCCTTACATATAAAGTTGCTTTACTGAGTGTTAACTTTTCCTCTTAAAGTGTCTTCTCACTGTCTCGCTCCTATACAATACCTGGAAGTACCTGAGGATTTTGCATACACAGGATCAAGTTTTTTGGACTCTTCAGCAGCTGGAGGCAGCCATGCTGCCTCTCCCCCAACCCCACCTCATATTCCTAACTGCTGTGTGGACTTACTCCTACATGGCATGCTTTGCCCCTTACAGAAGTGTTTTGTTTCCTCTGCTGTAGGTGATATCTGGTGTGGCACATAGGTGTGTTGTAAGTCATCTCTCACTGAAATTCTTGGTAGCCTGCTCTGTATTTACAGCTTGCTCTGCTTAATTTAAAGTTGTCCTAGTATCGCTAGGGGAATTTAGGCTTAAAATAGATGGTTTAGCTTTTTTTTTTTTTTCCCTAATTATTCTAATCCTCTGAGATTTGGTGTTTCTTCTTGTCTGAAGACAAGTATTTTGACAGAGGTATTAGATATTTTGGAGAGGAGTCATTCAGCATTTGGGTGCAGAGCCATTCATCTGTGCCCTCAGGATTTTCCATTTAGTTTGCTCTTCTTGATCATGTCCCTCAAATACCCAATCAAGGCAGCATTTCCAGCATCTGTCTGTCTCTTAACTGGTTTGAATAGCTAAAAAATAAGTGATGAATATGGGGTTGCTATTGCATGGACATATGCTCCCCTAATGTGTCACATGCAGTGAAGAAGGGCGTTCTGCTGACTACCAGTATTAGGAGCATGCAGAAATCCTGTGGTTTTGTTTTCCTCCCAAACTTCTATCGTTTGGGTTTGAACATAGATGTCTTTGGTACATTCAAAAGAAATCCAGCTGTTTGATGACCAGTGGCTGCATTATCGGATAGTATTTCATTCAAGAGCCATATCATATAGATGTGTTTTTTGAAAACTGGAAGCTGGGTGCAGAAGGTCTTGCACAGGACAGCCTTGTGGTTTCTGTTCATATGCTGGTAAAGGTGAAGTCAATGCCAAGAACTTCTTCTTCCAAGTAGGGCTTTTCTAAGGTTCTGTTAGGGATTTGCTCCTGTGGAAGGGATGGGTATTTAGTCTTGCTCTCCAGGAGTTTGATTCCTCCCATCCCTTGTTCTCTGAGAATTTGTTTTCTCCTGTGGAAGAAGGTCCTTCCACTGCGCTGTGTTCCTCTGCACCACCAGGAGAGCGTTCCTGCAGCTTTTTTTTTAGCCATGTACCACCCTCAGTCTTGTTTTTTTGTTCCCCCCGCCCTGCACTATATAATGCAGCAGTCGCTTTCTTTAAGCACCCTTTATCCTCCCAGTACCACTACTGGGCAGGGAAGTAATAGCCCTCTTTTACACTTGGAAATACTTGAGAGAGTATTCTTTGCTGTAACAGTGATAAGAAGAGTGTAGGTAGAAAAAATGGCTGTGGTCATTTGACAGGGGAGTAACGTGAGCTAAAGCATGTAGTATTAAGAGGAGTTGTAGTCTAGTTTGCTGGTTAGAGGAATAAGATGTTGGTGTGTTCCTTGTACTGCTTTTCCCTCTGATTTGCTTATTGTTTGTGGGATACAGCTCTGAAATAAGTTTTGTTGGGCATGCCTTTGCACTCTAACTTTCTGTTATTTTTTTGGCTGATAAGAGGCAGTTTGAAAACCAGAGGTAATTGCTGTTGATACAGAAGGTTCTTACACAGATGATAATAAACAGCACAGTTTTTTGTGTGTGTGTTTATGAAGACTAATCAGAAAAAGTAAAGGAGATCACTTAAATATAAAGTTATTTCCTTGTACAAGTCCTAACTAGAGTAACAGGGACAGTAACATCTGCAATGAGTTGCTTTCTCAAGTAGGTAAAAGTGAGGTGGCAAAATGAAAACTTAAATCTCTAGGATCAGCAACTGCACCAAAGAGTGAAAATGAGGGCAATCTTATGACAAGAATTTAGGTAAATTCTAAATTTGGTGGCATTTCAGGATCTGAATATGTAATTGAGTCAGTTGTGAAAATTCACTTTATGGGATGCTGTCAGGAAACCATTCCTGCTCCCCACTCACTGTGTCTCCTTGGCTAACTAATCATTCTGTTTGTGCAAAGGGTTCCTACCTCCTGGAGAATTTGTAAACATTCACATTAATGTATGGTTACAGCATTTGAAGTCTTTCCAAAGGGAACAGCTGTAGATCCACAAGGTATACTGCTGCAAGCCCTCTTGATCATATGATAATGTCAAAATAATATGAAGTCTTCAAGAGTAGAACATCCTTTGCCACCCAGGGAGGAATAAAATCTTGGATGCATTTAAAAAGATTACTGTTAGCTCATCAGAAGGAATAATGAGAAGTTATGGGCTAGAGCTGAGGACCTGTCATTAACTGAAAGCTGGTTTAGGGAAGCAAATAAAAAATGAGAGAGAACAACCAGAAACCTATTCTACACTTGATAGCATGTGTGCTGGGGATACTGCTCTCACTTCCAATAGTGTGATTCAGGTTTTATTTAGAAGGCTGTTAGAAACCATGCTGTGGAGGTGTTGGAAGAAGTATCCATATAAGGGGGAGAACAGAGGGAAATGGAAGATACTAGGGAGAGGTGGAATGTGATTAAGGTTAATTAAAGTGTGCTGTGAAAACTAGTTAGATTTGCTGGTGTGCCCTTTCTGTAATAAGAGACAAATGTGGTTATGCAACGAATTGAAAATTTATCTTTTCAATAATTCATTGCAAACTTGCTGCCTTGAGACAAATATCACAGATTGGAAAAAGGGATAGGAAACTTGTGTGTAATTAAAGTCGGCATATTTGGAAAGGAAATCTTTCTTAAAATTAAAGGACTTACAGACTTACTTCTTCAGATTGTGTTTGGCACTGGGAGATCCTTCTACCCTTCGTACAGGATGACTAGGGCCGTCCTGAAACACAGGTCCTTGTCTTCATTTTATTGACAGTTGATTTCTCTGTAATTTCAGAAAAGAATACAAGCTTCCCTTTGGAGATACACCCTTTCCTAGCACCGCAGCAGGAGAGTGGAGGAAGGGTTTGACTCCAGCATTGGGAGCGATCCATCCTATAACTTGATTAAGAAAAACCCCCAAAATCAACAACAACAAACAAAACAAACCAACCAACCAACCAAAATAAAAAAAAAAACAAACCCCACAAACAAACAGAAACCCCCAAACCCCACAAAGGACGTCCCGTCACTGTCCTTTTCAGTCTGCCTTTTCTGCCATCTGGCTGCTTAATGCTCCAACGTGTTGTATGTTAAATTGTTGCTATTCTACCTGAATTAGCAGGTTTCAGCCGCCACTTGTTAGGGAATGAGAGACAAAATGAATTAGTGGTCTGGCAATGAGTGTATATTAAATTTAGGAGTTGGCAGTACTGCCCATCGTGGCTTGACTTGCTCTGCTTTTAGAGGTTGCTTTTGTCTTTCTTTGCACTTGAGCCTTGTTTTCTTAATCTTCAGCATGTTAGGATGATGTGTAATGCTACTGAGGACTAATGCGTGTGTATGGACCTGTGCTAAGACTATTGCAAGTAGTCTTTAGGTTGCAAAGTTGTTGGGATTTTTTTTTTTTTTTGATGGAGGGTAGGGGTAAAGATAGCAAAGGGAAAGGCTCAAGAACCGGTAGTGTCACATCCCATGGTGCTGGTTGTGGCTCTGTGTGGTCTACGTAAGGCACTTAGCAAGCTTTCTTTTTTTGCCAGTTTTTTGCTTCATAGGAAGAGGAATGCTAATACTGTGAAGGAGGATGTGAAGCACAGCCCTCCCAGGCTCAGCCCCGTGAACTGCCTGGATGTGGTGCGTGGCTGGAAATAACCTTTTACGCTGGAGCTATAAACACTGTTCTGCTTCTCTGTGTGGATGATACGCTGATCGCCTCCAAACAGTGTTTATGAATAGAAATTCAGGTTGATTTAAGCAATATTTGAATCAAAAGCATGAAGAGCATGATGTCAAGCCTTCTCTGTAGAAAATTACAAGTTATTAGCCGATTCAATGCACAAGTCATAGGGCTGTCAACTATGTTACTGACTGAAAGCCCTGGTGATTCTGCAGGTTTTTTGGAAACACTGCAAGAAATTGGTTGGGTACTTTACTAATTCTTGCAAGGGGGCTTTACCTATTGCCTGGGCTAACTCTTCTAGGAAGCAGGATGCCAGCTTCCCCTCTGCTCAGTGGTCCTGTAGCGTCATAAAAGTGAAATTCTTGTACAGCCTTCTCTCTTAGGCTTCCAAGAACACACATAGTTTCAGACTTTAAGCTGAAGTGAGAGCTCACTGTCCAGAGCCTGGATGTTTGGGGGGTGGGGTGAGGAAATATAGATATATGTTGCTCCTTTAAGTTACTTGTGTTCCTGAAATTTAAGGATGTAGTTGCGTATCTTTATAAATCCATGGTGTGTTCACTAATGCCAAAAAGCTCTGAAAGTTTTTAAGTAAAAGAGGTTTTTTTGTTTATTTGGTTCTTTTTCCCAATTGTTGCGTGTTAAAATGAAGTGTGTTTCGTTTTTAACTCATGAGATACACCTTAATTGCAAACTGGAGATCTTTGAGGCCATCCTTCTCTTAACTGTCAATTTATTTGGAATAACTGTGAACACAAATGAAGGGCGAATAGTACTTGGTTTTGAATTATTGGTGTTTATGGAAAGACAAACTATTTCCTTCCCTCCTGCCCTTGCCACAATAAGGGCATTGCTTTTGTGCAATGTAAACTGCATTTAGTAATGATCTTGTGCTTAAGAGCTTCTAGTTAATGAGACCTATTAACAGTAATGAAAAATGGCATCCTTAAAGTGCAGACCTAGTCAGAAAAATGATTCTCCAAGAATGGCTGGATGGCTGTGTACTCTTCTTGGCTTATTTAATTTAGGGGGTGGGGGAGGAGCACAGTCTTTGCTCTGAAACAATTATCCTCCTACAAATGTGCCCATGATCTGCAGTTCCCGCCGGGAATTTGCAGGGCTGGGGCTTCTAGGGCTAAAGAGCTTCCCAGACGGAGCCTAGCTGAGGGTGGCATTGGCTTGCCTTTGCTTTCCCAAGCCTCAGAGGGAGCAGCAGCAGTAGTAAAACCCAGCTTTTTGTGCTGGAATGAACACATCTGAGTCAGCAGCACAGAGCAGTTGCATAGAGTAGGAAAGTGATGTTTTTACGTAATTATTCATCTGCCTGCGTTTATGTTTTAGTGTGTTGCCACCTCTGCATCATGTGCTGTTTTAGCTGGGAAGGATATGCGTTGCTTTTCAATACATAAATAATACTGCTTAAGGAAAGGGCAGGATTGGCAGCAACTGTATTGGATTTGAAATACAGACACAAACCCTGACATGTTCTTGCTTAAGAGCTGACACAAGAATACTGTATGGATGATGTCTGTTCATATGAATAAGCACTAAGGCGTTACAGGGAACTTCTAGAGATGTGGAAGCTCCCTTTATCTCTGCCTTAGTGTCCTCTCACTCAACACTATACCCACACATCCATTCTAATAATTTCCTTTTGAGATAGCACAGCCTGTTGTGCTACTCTGCAGGCTTGGCATAGCTTCCCCTAATATGGGACCAGCTTGTCCATCTTCATTCAAAAGCATTTCTGTGGTTGTTCTCTGACTCCTCCATTTGTGTCTAAGTTCTGAAGAATTTCTGTGATTATAGGTGTTCTGTATATTGGGATAACTTCCATGCTGTGGGACAAAGTGGGCAGGTTTTAGACCAGAGAGATTTTCACATAAGGGGGATGTTCCTTCTCCCATTTCGGGGGCTGCATTGATTGCTGCAGACAGACTTGATTTCTTGGTTCTATACCCTGGCTGCCAGCTCAAGATAAAGGTACCAGACCCTTTAGGTCTTAATTGGAATACATCTTCTAATCAGGCACCTCCTGTTAACTGCCATCTTTGTCAGAATCCTATACTTGAAGCTTAGTGGTCCTAGGTGGATAGCTAGTGGCTAGCTCAGTGGCAATTCCTCTGTCTTTTCTTCTGGTGATAAGCAGAAGGGTGTCAGTGTCTGCTCTCAAAGGAACCATATCTGTGCTATAATGAAAGCATTTCAAACCACCTTGCCCTTGTCTCTAGTAGTTGCATCATCCATGTGGAGGCAGAGGGGCTTTGGGAGCTCCATGTAACTTTTCAGGATGTGTCGTGTACTCCCAGAGCTGCCTTTCATGGAAGAGAAAGGTTAGAGTGTTTGCCACTGAGCACTCAAACCCCACCATGGGGACTGTTGAACCATCTGTGGAGAGATTCATCTGCTTGAAAAGAAAACAGACTTCTGAAGCTGTTCATGTGTGGAAATCAGGAACTGGTAGATGCCTAGGGTGTACAGGAGCTTTGGGGACAGCTTCACATAAAATAGAGCCAAGAAAGATGCTGTGTGATGAGCTGCTGCATCCCCGGTGGAGCCACAAGCTCGTTGAACAGGAAGCAGCCAGCGTGTGGAGGAGGAAGTGGCTAGCATGAGATGGGGAGCAGGCCACTAATGGAGCTGTCCAGGGCACTGCTGTGTAGGTGAGAGGAGAAATTAGCTCTTGGTGCAGAACGTTTTGTGGCCTGACGGCCAAAACCACTCAACAGTGCCAGGTTTGCACGCATTCAGTTTGGCCATATTTACCTTTCCAGGTCTTCCTCTCCTGCTGTACATTGCCACAAGGCCAAGATCTGTGAGTTTGACCCAGAATTGCAAGGATATGCCTGTGCCCTGTTTTCTTAGACTGCTGTGTTTGAAAAAAATGGTATTTCTTTACAGAAAAATCAAAACTGAGAAGATTCCCCTAGGCTTTAATATGTTCGAATATGGTGTTAACAGAGGGAGCGGAAACTGCAATCACAAAACTGAACACCATGATGTGAACTTGTGGTAAAACTTGGACCTTATAATCGCCGCTTTGTCTCCTTAGCTGGTCTGTTTTAGAGGTGGAAGCACTGAGCACCTGTGCTTCTGCTGGGCATAATTTATCTTGGCATACGCAGATCTGCTGAAAATCAAGGTTTCTTTTGTATTCCTTGGAATTAGATATTTAATCATGTGTTCTGTAATCATATAAGTGGTTTTTTTCTCTCTTCATTGGGTTGGTCATTTAGTGCTGTAACCCAGTGTTTTATTACCTCTGATACTGGGTTAACTGTTGGCTGGTAGAGAGGAAAACTTTCACATCTATGAATCCTTCACTAAGAGGTAATGCCTTTTGCAGCAGCTGCCACTTTATCTCCTCCTTCTCTATTCCTGTGGCTTTTGAAGAGTGTACAGAAGAGCATGGGGAAGACAAGACACAGTTTATCATAACCTGCCACCTCTTTCAAGATGTCTAGAACCTGTAGGCTAGAGTAGGTCACTATAAATGGCTGAGTGCCACTTCAAGATGCATTTCAATTTTGGATATCAGATCTTAGTTTGTAAGTAGCTGATGTTGAAGAAGAGGTGCCATTTATAGGGCAAAGAAGTGCCCTTTATTAGAAGTGCCTATAGCAAATGGGTATCTCTGAGACAATATTGCACTTTTCCTTAAAAAGAGGGTAAAAGATGGTGAGATACCTGTAGTTGTCTGATCTTGCCTTAATCATGGTCATGGCTTGTGTGGTGATAAGCAAGTCATTGCATTCAGGTGTTTGTTCAGTTTTGGTATTAAATTCAGACAGAAAACCCAATAGTTCCCCCCTCCTTTTACCTGTCTCCATTCTTTCAGGAGTAGCTGAAGTCTAATCAAAGCAAATCCAATTGTTGGGCAGGCAGCATCTGCGGAAAAGCAGAAAGTCACATTGGGCCTCAACCTTCTAAAATGCAGTCTATTTTGAGTTCAGATTGTGTTTCTGTAAAATGTTGTATTCTCTTCTTATTGATGGTGCTATTAGGTGAAATGAATTGCTGTTTAAAGCACCTGAATATCTAGTGCTTTAAGGTGTTGTAGGAAATGCTGGGTGTTCTTTTTGCAGCCAGTTTGAGCAATGTGGATCTGTGTTTTATTTGAAGGGCATTTCAAATTGTTGTTCTTGATGCTTAGTCATAGACCTGTCTATATGTTAATGTGTATTTTCTGCGTACTGAATAGAGACTTTAACAATTTATGTGCTGGGCAGAAGGATCTTTCCTATAATGTACATGTGAAATATTTGCTAGTAAGCTATCACATTTGGGTCACTCCAGTCTCTGCTGAGGTAGGTGATTAGAGATGGTCTCATGATGCTCTCAGAGCTTGACTAAGCAGAATCTTATGAACTAAACCAGGAACAAATATTCTGTCTTTGTAATAAGTTTTCATATGCTGGAGGATCTCAAAGTACATCCAAGCTTTCTGTGCTAATGGGACTTCTGAATTGTAGTCATGAGCTGGGGAATTGCAGAAGAAGGCTGTATCTCAAATTGAAGCCAAATGAGAATGATCCTATTGACTAACTCATACATGATGAAGACAGTTAACATGTTGGGAATGTGATGGTCTATGATAAAATCAGAAGAAATAAGAAAACTGTCTTTTGGGAGGTGGGGGTGGTTATTGCTCTTACAGAAGCATGAGGAACAAGGGGAAGCAGCCACGTTTAACTTGTACTGATGAATGCTGGAAGGTGCAAAATAATCATCTGTGATCTATAGTGTATTTCTGCCCAACATATTTTTACAGTGAGGGTAGTAAAGCCCTGGTACAGGTTGCCCAGAGAGGTGGTGGATGCACCATCGCTGGAGACACTTAAGCCTAGGCTGGCTGTGATACTGGGCAACCTGATCTAGTTGAAGATATCCCTGCTGATTGCAGGGGGGTTAGACTAGGTGGCCTTTGAAGGTCCCTTCCAACTCAGACTATCCTATGGTTATGTCACTTGTCTGAATTATATTCCTGGGAGCATCTGATCACCAGACTGCTATAAACTGGTTTTGCCCAGTGGTTAAGACTCAAGGATGCATCTTGGTATCGTGAAGGCAGGCAGAATCCCTAAAGACAGCTTCTTGTGAGAATAGCTGCCTTGGACTTGGCAAAATAGGTTTCAACTTGGCAGGAGGCAGAGAAGCCTGGAAGAGCACCTTAGAGCTGCAGATGTTTCGTTTTCTGAGATGTGCTGCCCTCTTCATCCTCTGACTTTGCAAGAATGAGCTGTCCCAGGTCCTTCTATATGGGGAATCTGCTTGTTTGATAAATTAAACAAACTTCTCAAAATCTCCTCTTTCCTGGTAATCTGGGTGTTTTCCCTCTCTGAAGCAAATGTTTATCTTGTCTTCCCTGTGCTGCTGATTAGAAGCCAAGATGGGTTTATCTTGGCCCGCAGTAGTGTGGGCCACCATCAGCGTGATGCTGGCACAGCACTTCCTGCCAGCACTGGCTCTTGGTGGTATTGCTGGCTCTTCCTTCTGAATCTCCTTTCTCCCATACCTGCCATGGCAATTTGAGAACTGCTTTCCTCAGACATGTCTTCATTTCCTTTGTTCCATCTTTGTGATTTTTCTCTTAGAGTGCGGATTTATGTGTATGCTGCAGTATAGAAAAGTTTCTCCCATAAGCAATCAGTGATGTGCTTTTCTAGATATGTTGCTTAATTATTTTCCCCTTAAAGCTTCCCTTTCTTTTAGTCACCTATTCAAGTGTCCTGTCATTCTAATACTTAAATAATTCTTGATGTGTGGTCTCCATTCTGTCCTTGTAGGGCAAACTGGGAGCTTTAACAGACTCCAATTTTAACTTAAAATCATGTAAATTCTTCATTACTCTGGCCTGCTGGTTTCCTGACCGGCTGGACCTCAAGAGAGAATTGCTCTGTATGCTCACAAACACAGGAGGAGATGCAGCTCTGTCATGGGTTCAGCTGCCCATGACTGCTACTGCTGAACCCATGACAAGCTCCTTGCAAGTTCCCCAGTATATTAAGTGAATGGGGGCAACAGGTGCTTCAGGCACTGTCTGTTCTCATTGGCAAGGTCCTTGGTTCTGACTGTAAGCACCTAACTGCATAATTGCTTCTTAGGAAATCAGGGTGTTCCACTAGCTGCTGACCAGCCCATCTCTAAAGCAGTGTTGGCAATGTCATATTTGCCTTGCTGTAATACAGATCTCATGTGATATGCTGGTATTACATGGCTGGGGTTTTTCTTCTTTCATTTAGGTGCAGGATGTAGGGTTCTACAGGTCCTGGCTGTACTGCTGACTCCTTGTGATTTTCAAATAAATTGCTTTATTTTCACTCTACTTTTTTAATCTGCAGAACTGAGTATTTTTCTTTAATATGTGATGAGGACATGGTCAAGATTGATCTTCATTCTGTACTTATAAAAATGATGACCTCTCAGATGAGTGCCAGGAGTTATGAGGGGAGAATATTGGAGGAGCTGTGATGAACAGTTTTCTCCAATGATGGATCAGAAATTAGGGGTAGACTAATTCAGTCAGAAGACTAGGATACTATATGGTCTGACATAAACCACTTGTGGGCACTAATTCTTGGAGTGGAGTGGAATTGTATCCTGTAGCTCCTTGAGCAGTTACAGCCAGTGTGAGCATTGTGCTGCTGCTGACAAAGGCAGCCTTTCTTCTGACTGTTTGTTTCCTCCTTGCACCAGCACCAATTCTTTATATAGTACCTTGGTGAACCGGGTTAATGATGGATCAGTTCAGCTATCCAGTTCAGTGCGCTGCTACACAAATGCTTGTGCCAGCATCAGATGCAAAGAGGATGCAGGGCCATTAGGAAACAGGCAGGGGAAGGATAGGACTGCAGTGGCTGCCAGTGTTACAACTGAGGGACGTCCTGTACCTGCTGTTGAACAAATCTGCACCGCAGACAGTGCCAGAAGAGTGATCTGTCTTTTCCTAGAGATACTCAAGAAGAAATCTGTCTTTATCAGCCTTTCAGGGAAGAAGGTGGGGGGGAATCAGTGCTGTTGTGGGACTTTTAACTTATACAGCTGTACCACTGGAATCCTCAATTCCAGTAGCTTAGCTAAGGAATTGGAGATGCCACTGCATCTATATGCTTCTGAATTACTAAAATACCATCTGAAAGGTGTATGGGCTTTTTGGACAAAGTGAGAGGTTCTTCAGCTAAATGGTCTCTTGCTGTGGTGCTAGCTTTGCTGATGTGTGCTTGTCCTTGCTGAAGGAACTCTTCTAATGCAACATGCAGAAATTGCTATCCTTATGAAATGTGTTTACTGGTAGACGTGATCCGGACAGAAACCAAGACCGGCAGTGGTTAGCATTGCCTCTAGTGGGGAATCTTAGCATTCTGGAAGTGTGGATGTGATCTGATGGCATTCATTATCTGTGCCCTCAAGCTTGGTTTCACTCTGAGATGCAGGTACTGAACCCAAAATCTGGGGTCTGGGATTGGTCTGATTCTCTATTTAAAGCCACCGCACAGTTGAAGAAAATGTCATGCAGTCTTGAGATCACTTGACGGAAGAGATCTCTACTCAGTGTCTCCCCTGGCTCTTTGGGAAGTCATTTCCTACGATTTGAGAGCTAGGCTCCAGGAGTGGGAGCAGGTTTCTCTGTGATCCCTTGCAGTGTCATTGCCCACACGGTGAGTCACTGGTAATGCCTGAGTTCTTATTTTTAGTCCTGTCGCTGCTATCCAGGCTGAAACCATTGGCCGGTAAGAGACTTAAGCGAAGAGATAAACATGTTAATCTCCCTAGGCCGTCCCCCTCAGCTGCTGCCTCTGTGCCTTTGTGCATCTCGGGATGTAGCTTTTCCTCGATCCTCAGACAGAATGGTGTTCAAACCTTTTCACTATTAACCATTGGAGCTGGGAGATACATGCCCTCTGTACACATGGGTTTGCATGTGCAGGCGGGGCAACGTGCTTTGTCCGCAATGAAGGCAAGCTGATGAAGGGATGAAGGCTGTTACTTTCTACCCCATAGCTTTTGCTATCAGGGCTTTGCGGAGAACATACATTCCTTGCTGTGATTCTAGGACTGCACTGCCTTTCCCTCCCTTCCCTCCGGAAGTCTTGAAACAAACTAACAGGATTGTTTTGTATAACCTTTCTGTAGCAATTCGGAAGTCTGTCCCCTTTGAGCTTTTAAAGTATCCTGTTGAATTCTTGGGTGAGGTCACTGGTCTTGCTCGGCTACATAGTAGAACTCTTAATAACTCTAAGTTCATTCTTGTGCTCTCTTTTTACTTGCTTTCCTGAGGCGGCAAAGGAGTGGGTATGGGAGTACTGATGAGTGTTTCTTTACTCAGTGCTGGTGCAGACTGAATAGGGTGTTTTCTTCTTCCCCTTCCTTCTCATGCCCTCTTTCCCACTTACCTCTAGTCCTGTAAAATGAGCTACTTTGCAGATCCCCAGGTTCCAGCTCTTTTGTTTTCTGTGCTTTTTCTGTTGACATGTGCATCTCCAACTTCAAGGAGTCTTATGCACAGACTTACACCATGTGAATTTGGAGGGAAGAAAGGTGTGCGTTCAGCTGTTCCTTACTTGTGCGGTTTTTAAATTATGTATTTTGAGGGTTTTGCTTTTGGAAGACAAATGAAGGAGACAATCAATTGATGGGGACTTGCTCTTCTTCCAGCAGCAGTACACCTGAGCCCTCACGGACCTTGTTGTTCCACAAGTCCCAAAACACACGGCCAAAACTGGTAGTGCTGTGGCTGATCTGCTTCTCTGTTTCCTTGTCTCAGTGGCCTCAGGTAGCCAGGTGTAGCTCGTAATTTGAGTAAGGGTCAGGCTCCTGTGCTCCTGGCAGCATGCTGGTGATACAGCAACCGCATGCTTAACTCAAAAGGAGTTAAGTCCTGTTTACTATGGCTCAGCTGGTGTCATTCTGACCTTCCTGGTTCAAAGCTTCTTTCAGTTCAGTGCCCTCAGTTTTGTTCCTTCACATGTGTCTTTGAGGGTGGCCCAGTCTTTGCAAAATTCAGAAAGAGGTTTTTGAAAACATCTTTTCTTTCCGATGCCTACTATTTGGAGGGGAAAGGATGAAGTCCTGGCTGTTTGAGACCTCTTGTTTTTCTTAGCAATCTCTTCTCTGGTGCAGTTTGAAAGCACTTCTGATTGCCAGATCTGAGAGAATATTAGCTCAACATAGGGATAGCATACTGAAGTAGAGAGTTGAGTCGTAAGTTGAACAAAGTAACTACTGCTATAGTCCCATCTGGTGGGTGATGTGATATAAAAAGGCAGCTGAAGGAGGTGACCAGTTTTCAGTGTGGAGGTTGTGCTGCCAGCATGCTGATGTCAGGCACCAGCCCTGTGGGAACACATTAGTCCTGTGTGTGAGTAAACTAACCTGGATCTTCTCTGGAAGCTCTAAAACTTATGCAAAGCTGACTGCTGTTTGTTTCCTTCCCTCTAGTGCTAGTTTTGAAATGCAGAGCTAGCGGGGGAGAGCAGGGCAACTGTGGATGCTGGTAGCTTGTGCTCAGTGACCACTGTAATTGGAGTTACTGTGTGTGCATTTGTAAATCTTGGCACTCATTGAGCTGGAGATTGGTACTTGACACATCTTGCTCACTGTACTGAAAGTGGAATTGGCTGTGGGTAGTGGAGTTGTGAGATCTGAAGTGTAATCACTTCACCCACATGTGCTGTGAGTTACCGGAGCTGCTCTTCATGTGTCTCTCGCTTTTGATATCTGTTACTGTTGTTGTTACTGTAGAACTTGTCACTGGATGTGTGCAGTGTTTGAGTGGGAAAATGCTCTGGATTGAACAAACAAAGCATAATTAGAATTATCTCACTGTGTGTCTATTTTTTCCCCCCTTCTTTCTCTCTTCCTCTTATCCCACTTCTAGTTTATATACAAGTACTGAGTATCTGAAACTGATGAAGGGAGAGCTTGGTCTGCCAGCTCTGCTGGCAGTGTAGCAGAAGGTGTAATTGCAGCATGAAGGGCATACTTCACTAACTTTATTCTCAGTAATGTAGGGAGAACAGCATTGAAGTCACAATGATGTAGATTTCAGTGGGGGCTAGAAACTTAGGCACATATGTAGGTCCCCAGCAGGCCGGTACAATTTGCGTTGAAGTCCATGAATCCCATTGTTACTACTCCTGCTAGTGTGAGTATAGTGCTAACTGATATGCCTGTTCATGCTGCGATTAAACCTTTGATTGCAGAGGAGACCTCTCCATAAAGCTTTGAGGCTCTTTTGCAAGGACAGAAGGCGCCCAGCAGGAACAGTATCAGAAGCTGGGTGTCTGTCTCCTGCTTGTGAGTGCCAGCTCCAAAGGAAATTGTTATACAGTTTGCTTATCACTTCAGTTTTACTCCAGCTCTCACTCTGCTGCTGCACTTCTAAAGCAAAGGTCTGGGCTTCCCAGAGAACAGCTGCTTATGGGATCCCCTTGCACAGGGTCTTGTTCGTTAAAGCCAATCCTCCTGGAACATTTCCAGCCCCTAACCCTATGGAGAAAAAACAGTATGACCATTTGAGTCCTTATAGGCAGCAGCTTGTCTACAGTGCTGGAGTGTCATCATCAGATCCTAGGAAGGGTGGTTTGTGTCCCCTCTCAGGCAAGCTGAGGAGCAGATGGACGGAGATGCTGGTGAGAGCCACCCATCCGTCAGTCTGTCCATCCATCTGTCCATTCAGGGCAGAACGGGAGAGCGGGCAGTGGAAAGCCTGAGGTCTTGATAGCCTGCATCTTTGCTAACTGTGGTGTGTTAGGAATGCTAGTGGTTTTAATGCCCCAGAGGCCAAGAAAGTACTGTGGATGTGGTGTGCATGGGGAACTACCATGACTTTCATGGCTTCTGAATGTGAAAAAGGGACCTAAAACCTAGGAAAGTGACCAAAAAGCCCTGTAATCCATGTGTGCTGCAGTGTGCTTTGCTTTGTTCCTTCACACACCTTTCTAGACAAAGAAATGGAAATGTAACTGTGTATTCCTAACTGCAGTTACACACCCTGAAAAGCCCTGGGAGCTGCTAGCTGTGTTGGTTTGTAAGTCCCAGCAGCCGAGCTGTGGTTTGTCTGAGGAATTTTGGTTTAAAGAAGCCTTGATTTTTGTAATTTCTAATTTTTTAAATTTTTTTATTTTCCCCCCAAAGCTTCAGAGAAAATGTTCTTGGGAAGGTAATCCTGCTCTGCCCTGCAGATGTGTCAGCCCTGCAGCTCCCCAGGGCAGATGCATGAAGCACTGCAGAAGATCAGGGAGGACTGTGGGGACAATAGGACTGAGCCTGAGATGACCTCTGGTCCGATTCTTGGAATCAAAATAACAGATACCTGCTGCTTCCCTGTGTGTTTTGGGTGATAGGGGACAGGTTTTGATAGCTGCATTTTGCTGGTGCTTGTGTTTTGGCACAAGGCTCACCAACAGTGCTAGCTGTGATCACTGCAGTGATGGCCATGCAAAAGTTATCCTTTTGGCTCTGCCAGAGATCTTCCCCTACCACCTGGTCCTTCGTCTGCTATATGCCTCTTACTGTTTGCTGAGCAAGTTTCAGAGTCATTCCTCCTGTTCACCTGGAACCTCCCTAGCTGTACATCTATAGAGCTGTTCTAAATCATAAGGGTGTTTGTTCCCTTGCTCTGGACATCACCACAGATTTATTCTGGGCTGTCCTTAGCATCATTCTCTTCTTGGGCTCTCTGAAGCCGGGTGTTAGACAGCAAAGGTAATTTATCCTTGCTGGGTAGGATGTGACTTTACTGTGTCCATAATGTGGTCAAGTGATGACTGAAAATCCTTGCTGACCTGTTCTGCAGGACTTGTGCAGCCTCACTTTCTGGATTAGACATAGACCTTCAGCCAAGAGTAGAAAACAGCATACTTGCCAACTGATGGCCTAGCCACCTTCTGTGGTTCCTTTGCAGTAGCCTCAGCTTCATTTGAGCTGCTGCTCCTGCTGGACACTAGAGTGAAATCCTGTCCCTCAGGTGCAGTTCCCTCTGCCCCTTTTCTCCACACGCATCCACAGGTGTTCTGCAGTGTCCCCACTGTGTACCTCCTCTCTCAGCATTCAGTTTTCTGTGTTTCTGCTGCCCCTCAGTTGAATACAACTCTGGGTAGGCTGCCTGTGTTGTCCTTCTCCTTTTCAGTTATGGTTTGCAACTAGCATCTTGCGCTCTGAACCTTGCTTCTCATTTGTGCAGGGAGGGTGGTAGTTCCTGTTCCTGCTCCTGTAAAGCTACATAGCAGGAGATGAGAACTAATACCCAGCTTATGAATGAGGGTACAGCCAGAAGGGAGTTAGCCTCTGACGTATGGGTGGTGGGATGGTGAATGCACAGCATCACTGGTGGCATGTGGACATGGGTTAAGAAGGTCAGGATAGCAAAGCAACATCTGCATAATCCCTTTGCTGTTTTGTGTGAAGATGAATGAGTGGCTGGGTGGGAGGAGGAAGCAGCAAAATCACTTTTAGCAGGGCAGACATGAATATGGTTACAGGTTTGATTTTGATTTGTTTTATTGAACAGGAATGAATAGATTTGTAGATCAGCAGCAGTAACACATGCACTAAGCTGGCAGCCCTCTTCTCAGAGCTTCAAGAGCTTCCCAGATGAACTGGAGGCAGGCTCCCTGCAGCTCAGCAGCTCTTAAGGAGTTGGTAACAACTCAGCATTTGAAGGGACAGAACATTTATTCTGTGACAAGTCTTGCATTCCCCATCCTGCCTGACCCTTCAGCTCCTTAGCATGTGAACCTCTCTGCAGGTGCCGGTAGAAACACAGCCCCTGTGTTTTCTCTGTGCTCTCTTCATACCAAGGGGCAGGTCCTGCTTGCCACAGCCTTTCCTGATGACTGTAGACAACACACAGGAAGGAGGTGTGCAGGAAGAGGCAATTCCTGTCTGACTGCCAGGGATAAGGTGCACTCAGAGAGCTGGGGCGTGCATAGAAGCTGTGCAGAAGTACATAATAGTCTATACACTTGCAACTGGTTAGGGGAAGGGTCTCTATGTATTTTAGGCTTTCTGTGCAGCATGCTGTGACTTTAGGGAGGGAAAGAGGAGTGGCTGTCTTTGCAATACCTCTGAATTGCTTGCCTTGCACTCTTGTGTCTCTTTGTTGATGAGCTTTCATGTGAGCAGTGACAGCTACTAGAGAAGCTGCAACCTCAGTATTTTACTGTGTCTTCCTCCTACCAGAGCTGGTGGTGCTGTTTTGATGTGTTTAATAGACAGGGCTGAGCAGCAGTGTAGACCAGTACTAATTGGAGGGATCTGTTTTCCATCTTCATCCTCCTAGCTGGCAGTGCTTTGGTGAAGGGATGTGAGGACCTCGTGCCCTCAAGAGTGCTTTCTGGAATGAAGTGTGCAAGGGCTGTGCTTTCAGGCACAGGGGCCTTGTCACCCGTGGAAGCCAGGAAGACAGAGCCCTCCTCTGCTCCCTTTGGAACAAAACCAGTGGATGACTAATGCACTCACTGTAAATATAACTTATCCTATCAGTGACTAATGGAGGCTTTTGTTTTCCTTTTTTCCCCCTTCTGCTCCTGTCTTGCTAAAATAAAAGTAGTTGCTTACAGCCAGGCTGCTGGTGGGATCTCCTTCCTCTTGTTTTACTTCACTCTAATCAGCAGCATAGCAGGGGGTGCAGGGCTTTTACAAAAGGCAGCTCATTGCCCGTTTTCCTTATGTGAAACTTAATTCCAGATGGTAATTTGTGTATTCATGTTTGTTAGGGTGACAGCACCCTTCTAAAGTCATTTTCTGTTCATATGCTGATCTCTACTTCTCAGACTAGAACCTGTGTCATGTCCACAATGCAGGAAAATCAAACCTTGCCTAAACTTTTTTGACAAACCCTTTGACAGCATGCCTTTAGTCCTTTGTACGTTTGGATGGTGCCCAGATACTTGCTCCTTGTTGTATGTCTGGTCCTTGCAAAGGGGCATCCCATTTTTGATTTGGCACTCTACCAGCAGACAGCTTCCAGCCTTCAAGTTAGGAAGTTTGTGGGCTTGCTAAAAGCTCTTGGAGAAGGCTTGTTGTTCTAATGCCATGCTGTCTGGCTTTCACAGATACACACAGTATGCTAACGAGCTACCCAGAAGAACCAGAAACAATACTCACCACTACTCATGTTCGGTGTGTTATTAAAGAATAGGACGTGTAATTCATTAGGCAGCTTAGTTCTGGATGGAAATTGTACATCGAACAAAAATTATAATGCAGAAGTTCTCTGAGCCTCTCTAAATTGTTTGTTTGGTCCCAAAGGTTAATCATCATGAGAGACAGGCCTGTAAGGGGCTTGAACAAGAATGCGTGAGTGCTGTCTTGGATTTGTCAAGCAGATTCTATTAAAGCCTGTCTGAGCTTGTCACATTGACCTTTTTAGAAGAGAAATCTAGGAAACTGCTTGTAAGTTTGGTCAGTTTGTTTTGCACCTCAAATATATAGCTATTTTCAAGGAAGCAGGACGGAAAGGGTGTCTTACTGCCATCAAATACTGTGCTTCCAGCTCTGCCTTGTGAACCTCCTGGAGGGAGCAAAGGAAAGCAGTACTTGGTGAGAGCATGTATCCTCTTTGGAGGATGCCATCATGTGCATTTTCTTCCTTCCCTCTCTGTGGAGGAGCGTCTGTTGCACTCATCTGGCATTTCTATGGCTGCTGAAGCAGTAGTTTACGTGTGTCTGCAATGTTGCAAGATAGTTATCAATAAATTGTCTATTTTTACATTTAGATTATTTTTTAGTTCTGTGACTGACAGGAGGGCGCCTCATTTTCTCTCTTTTGCTCTGCAGCTCCCACCCTGCCCTTCCCCACAGCCAGGTCATGACTTACTCTTTTCAGTCCCTGCCTGTCCTGGTATGACACCAGGTCTTCTCTGCAGCCTTTCTCTACCCCCTCTTTATATCCAGCTTATAGCTGGCCTTACTTGCTACTCCTGTGGCAGGATGGCTGCCTGCTTTTGTCTACACTTGCACTCACAGGTCTCTTGGATGCTTGCAGAAGTGAAGATAACAAAGTGCCATGTGTCTGCCTGACTTCCTCAGGTCATCAGCATTGACCCTCAGCTGTCTTGTGGATGCCTTCTGAATTAAGATTTATATGAAGTTACTTGCTGACTTTACTATAAAGAGCCAAAGTACGCATTTTCTTATATAGACCTTTTCAGTTTGTTGTTTAGGTTTCAGAATGAAAAATTGTTTTATTTGAAAGCACAAATAGGTTAAAATGTGAGGTAAAGAATTAGTCCACAAGTAGGGTGAGACAGGAGGAGTGTAAGAGGGAAATTTGGGCTTCAAAGGCAAAAAATCTGTGCTGGAATCGGACACTTAATCAAAGTCTGGTCACTAAAAGGAAACATATTTGCTGTTTAAAACCTAGCATAATTGCTGCTAGCAAAACAACGTTGAGATGTTTCTCCTAAAAATGTTTTTCTCCAAAGGATGTAGACCCCCACTCTCTTCCAGACAGGCTCAACAATCCTAGTGAATTCCCCCTCCCAAAGACCTTTTATCTCTGAGTTCTTGAGCTCCCTGACAGCTCGGTGAGGAATTTTTTGCCTCAGGACCCAGAGTTTGGCTAAACAAATGCCACTTAACAACTATGACACCTGTGGTAGATTACACAAGCAGGACCTGAGCCAGCTGATATAAATCTGCCTCTAGCACAGAGGTATAAACACTGGGGCACGTGACATATGTTCTGTGCTTCAGGAGCCAGATGCTCAGGGAAGTCAAGTAAAGATTACACTAAAGTGGTATTGAATGGGCCAAGTTGACTGAAAGAAGGAAGTAAAGAAGTCTTCCCAGGTCTCCAGGTCCACTGGTTGATTTGTCCATTGCTGTGTTTCTGTGTGATACTGTGGAGCACAGTAGAATGGGAAGCTGTTTTCCTCTGGCTCTCCGTAGTTCATTTAGTCCCTGGACCACTTTAGTTCATTTAGTCCATAGTTCATTTAGTCATAGTTCATTTAGTTCACTGGACCCCCATCCGAGAAACGATAGGATAACAAATACCGGCTGTAAGTAAGGTACAACATACTGAGCCTCTGAGATCCAGAGCAACAACTTTGAGAGCCAATAAATCAGCATTGTGACGAGTGACTATTAATCTGAAA
>WYDI02035867.1:0-14787 GCA_009867235.2 Psittacus erithacus | reverse complement strand
ATTTTGCCAGGCACAGAGGTGAGACTGACTGGTCTGTAGTTCCCTGGGTCATTCATTTTCCCCTTCTTGAAAATGGGGGTTATATTTCCCTTTCTCCAGTCATCGGGAACTCCATCTGGCTGCCATGATTTTTCAAATATAATGGACAGTGTCTTAGCAACTTCATTTGCCAGCTCCTTCAGGACCCTCGGATGAATTTCATCAGGTCCCATGGACTTGTGTATGTTCAGGTTCTTAAGACGGTCTTGAACCAGATCCTCTTCTACAGTGGGCCTAAGGTCTTCATTGTCACAGTCCCTGCATCTGCCTTCCAAGACTTGGGTGGTGTGTTCAGAGCATTTGCCAGTGAAGACTGAGGCAAAGAAGTCATTAAGAACCCCAGCCTTCTCCAAACCCAGGGTAGCCAGTTCTCCTGATAACTTCTGGAGAGGGTCCACGTTGTCCTTAGTCTGTCTTTTATTTGCAATGTACCTAAAGAATCCCTTCCTGTTACCTTTAACATCCCTAGCCAAGTTTAATTCTAACTGGGCCTTATCCTCACTTTACAGAGCTTACCTGGTTTTCTTACTGGAGTAGTGAAAATTTTACCCTGGCAAACTTTTAAATTTTAGCTATCTTTTGTTTGTGCTTTAACAGCAGATAATCGCTTTGTACTTTTAATGTGTAAACATCCAGCTCACAGAGTCTCTTCAGATGCCCAACCGTATGACTCGGAGAGAGATGTCTACAACTAACAGCTTAGGTAGTACTACAACCGGCAAAATATTCAAGTCCATCACCTTACAACTTAGGATAGTTTCTGATTTCTATATATGCAAGTCAAAATTGTGTAATTGCATTTATATATTTTTATAAGCAACAATTTGGTAGTACACTACTCATTCACCTGAGCAGTGATATTTTAGATACTGCAAAAACATCTCAAATTTTACTCATGCTTGAAATCCAAGCTGAGCTTTGGCTGACAAGGGTCAAAGTATAGATATTTCTGCTACAGGTGAGATGTTTCTGCTACATGTCCTGGAGAAAAGCCATTGGGCAAAGGGAGGTGAGCTGTGGGGGATGGAGGTTGTGGTATATATCAAATAAGGATCTTACTTGTTCTGCAGATGATTTTTCTTACAGTCATGTTATCGCTCATGCAGATGCCAGGGGCAGAGCAGGGATCCTGCTCCACCAAGGCAGGAGATGCTTTCCTGTGTTGTTTGCCCTGAGGCCGCCAAAATCAACTGTCTGGCAACAAACTGCCCAGCAACGAAACAACTGCCTGGAGACAGCGGCACAGACAGTGCGGCGTCTGCTTGCACACAGCGTGAACTGGGTCTGGGGCTCACCAGATCTCCTGCTGATGAGGCTCACATCTGGGAGGGAACCAGGAGAGCTTGACCTTATAAACAGTCAAAACTGTCTTGCAGCTGTATGGCCTGTGCTTCTCCACCTTGGACTCCAGAGGTTTCACTGACGAAGAGGACCGCAACTGAGAGGATTTCCACCCAGTGACTGAGATCCACCGCTGTCTCTGGATCCACGAGTTGGTGATCATATTTCTCTGGTTTGAGCTTTAATGAAGGGGACAAAGACCTTTAAATTGACAAAGTGATATCCTATTTTATTGTCCGACATGGTCCCTAAATTAACCACAATAATCAAGTATGTTACAGTAATTAAATATATGACAAATGTCCAACATGGTCCCTAAATGAAACACAATAATCAAGTATGTCACAGCAGTTATATATATGACAAATGTATTATACAGTCTTTTAGGCTTATGTACCAGCCAGAACTTGCACACTATCTGTGTACCTATATGTACATATGTATGTTATAAAAGAACATATTCCACATTTAATTCCGCATCATATATATAATGCTATTACTTGTTTGTGTATCCCAGACAAGAAATACAACTGAAAATTGTTACTGAAAAAACTTGTTTGCTTTTTCTCATGTTTTTTTTACTATATAATGTCTTCTACTCCATGCATTCTCTTCAGTGAGGCTTGCAAAATACATATGACTATAAAAGCAAATTGCATGGATTTCTGATTTCTATCACAAATAAATTTCTAACACAAATCTATTGTAAAATCCAATACAAATAATAATAGTTACACATAAGAAAACTGATGAGAATGACAACAGATTTTTTTGTTTTCTGTCAGTGTCCTTAGCCAAAGAAACAATGAAACTGGACAGATCATTTCCAGTTTTTATGGAACCAAAGCAGAATCCCTATGTTTGTGGGTGTGTACACAGAGGTCCCTAGAATTAACATAAGTTTAAGAATCAGAAACTCTGAATATTAATTATAAATACAACACACTTTTGCTGTTTCTCCTAGGCTGTTTAACTGCCATTAAATTAATACATCTAAAGAAAGGACTGTCTGGCACAATTAATAACATTTTGGAACAATAGTGAAATATTTTAGATACTGTTCTTTTAATTTTTGTCATCTGTGCAGGCAGAAGGCTTAATATCCATCTCAAAATAATGTTCTGAGGTACTCTCTTTTGCCTGATCACTGTGCAACTGATGCTACTATGAACATCAATAATTTTTATCTATTAAGAAAAACTCTGGTTTTCATTATATTTGAGCACCAGCTGAAGAAGTGAAATAAATTCGCTATGTATAGTTTGAATTGAATACTGTTTCTTTGCAGAAAACGCTTTTAAATCTGAATTTGTAATGTACAACTATTTCTAGTTTGTTTTTTGCCTTTAGAGCTTTTCAGTAAGATATTGTAAAGTTGTATGAGCTTTCTCCGTTCATTAACATAATAAAAATGCATAACCCTGACAAGTGAAAACTGTCAAAACCACAGAGTCAGAAAACAGAAGACTGAACACATATTGACTGTGGAAAAGCAACAATGATGCTGTTAAAATTCTGCAGGTACTTGCAGAAATATAATGGCATAGTCTGTCTCAACTTACTCCCCACCCTACTATTATGTAGAAACCAGTATATAGATGCTGCTAGAAAAGTTACTGATCTCATTTCTTTTGAATATCAGTACACCTTGGATATATTTAGCTATATTATTACTTATTCTTGTACATGCAATTTAAAAAGTGAAACAATACCCAAATCATCTGGACTACTGGTATTTTGGAAAGAAATGCTGTAATTGCTGGTTAATTCACTTTTTTTTTTTTTTTTTAATAAGTGTGTTCAAAAGACAAATTAATCCAATTGCACACTGCTTTTCAACTGACATGCTCCACTTTGATTTCAAATATGCATGTCAATCAACAATGGATAATGGAGTAAGATATGCACTGGTGAGATTCAGAGCAGCCTCTATCAAAAGCCCTTCTTATGCTTGGGCTGATCCAAAGACTAATGAAGTAAATGAAAAGCACTTTGAGATGTCATGAACTTTGGGTCAGTCACTACAGCTGCTAAATGAACAACTGTAGATTTTATATAAAAGCTGGAATAAGACCTTTAAAAATTATTTACATAGTTGTATTCTAAATATAGACACAAATTATTGGGCTGGATTTTCAGAAGTGAAGAACAGTGGAAAAATTTTGGTAAACAATCTATCACATTTCTCATACATTTACAGCTAATGTTATTCATAGAACTTATTACTTGAAATATTTTTTACCAATCTTTGTATGAATTATGGACAAAAACACACAAGTTATTTGGCCAGCAGCATAAAATGAGAGAATCACAGACATATGTATTTGTCATAGATTACAAAAGAAAAATACGGTAAATTATTTAGAAAGTAAGACTGGGCGTGATTCAAGCCCAAACTGCTACTTGTTCGCACAAGAAAGTGTGAACGTAGGAACAAAGAAATGTGATTTATAAAATACTGGAAATTTTAATTCCACAATTACATTATTTTGTGTACTTAGAGTATTTGATACCCTATTTCAAAAGCTAAAAAAATCACATATGATTTTCAATATACAAGGCTATCTGTGTATCAGTACAGGCAGAATAGTCAGACTCCTCTGACAACCAATACAGAGGAAATGAGACAGTCCGATAACAACAATAATGCTTCATATTGGTTTTGTTGAATCAATCTTATAGATGCTTCAGTTCTCCCTAATTAATCCACAGTTCAAAATTTTTCTTGGGAATGATAGTTCAGATACTTATTAACCCATTACCTTCCCTATGAACTGATGCACAAGTAAACCCAACATGCTTATCAGAGACAACATTGCCTACTATCCACTACATCATTGTACAACACAAGCTGGTCAAGGAGCCTGGTTCATTAATGAGAATAGGAGCCTGAACCAGATCTCTGATAAATCAATCTGACATCAGAAGAACATAGCTTAGTTTTAAGAAAAGGTGAAATTGCATTAGTTCTAGAAGTAGTATTCCTCTTCCTTCAATGAAGTTTATAATGTGTATTCTATTAAAAAAAATGATGCAATTATCATTCCTAGCAGCAATTAGAAGGTAAAGACCTTTTCTGTATTGAATGTGTGAGTAGTGATATAGCTATTTCAGCTTGCTTTACAACTGTTGTATAAATGAATAAAACATAAGTAGTTAAATAATTGCATTCAATGCTTACTAAAAGAATATAATAAAAAAAAGAAATCAACCAACGCCCCACTCAAAAAAATTTCTCTGCTTTGTTAGGAAGCCATAGAGATAGTGACAGGAACTATATTACACTGTTACTTTCTTATTCAAAAAGGGGATTCTATTTCACATCTAAGGAGTCTGAACAAATATATAAGGAGCTTTCTTAATTGACATGCCAATACTGGATTAAGTCATATAATTTCTCTTTTGTAAAGCTAAAATTATAGAACTAATCTTTGAATTATTTTTGAAGTACACTACAGAATCTTCAGGACAATTTTTAGTTGCTACTAATTTTGTCAGAAAGACAAGAAAATTTCAAACTCTTCTGAATACTTTGTAATAAATACAATTTCTACTAAGGATATATGTAAAATGTTCTGTCCTGTAAATGAACCAATCAGTTAAACACTTTTTTTTTTCCTCCTGGAAAAAAAAATGCCCACTAAAAGTGAAGCAGCTATGCAATATAGATGTCTCAAGAATTTTCCAGTAGCATAATGTAAGTCCAGATATTTCCAATTGTCTTTGTATTTGACTATGAATTTTGAGGTAGGTTACTACATGCATCATGTCCTTTCACTACAAAGGTAATCAGAATGATCAGTGCTGTATATCATTACATTACCTGTTGGCAGCCTATTTTGCTACCAAAAACTTAAGATTCATTCTGCCAGTAGATAAGCAACATTTTTGAACCAGTTCCAAAGTGCATTGCCATCTGAAATCTATGTGGGAAAGAGTCATGATTGTCAAGCATTACAATCTATTCTGGATTTAGCTGCTATATCAGATGCCAAATTCAGAAGAGCAGTAATCCAATCTTTCTTCAGCTGGTGTATCTGACATTCTAACTTCCACCATCCTCAGGAGATACCTGGCACCAACAGATCATCTATATTTTAAAATTTGCTTCTAGGTTGAAACATAACATGCTCCTGCAGTATTCTTGTTTAACTTTAGTTGTTTGTCTGACAGCAGCATGTGGAGACACATACTCATCTTTTTTTTTTTTTCAGAGTCTCTTATCTGCATAAGATAAGATTATCTTTATTAAATGTCGTTATATAGTGTCTGGACTGCAGCAGTATACTTCCACCTCTCGCAGCCTGACCTTTATTTCCTGTAACTCTGTTTAAGTGATGACCACCAGCTGTGCTGATATTGGATGTGTCTGGTCATGATGGCCCCATACTTAAAGAGGAACTGGGAGAGGCAGTTAACAACAGAATAGCCAAGGGCTTAATCTGAGCAACGTGCACCTCCCTGTAAGCATCGTGCTGGTCAAGGTCCAACTCAAGCCAAGTTTAAAACACACCTAACTTCTGTAGTCAGTATGCAAACATGGCTGTGAGACAATCATCTTACTCCATAAATAGTGAACAGCCCAGGACTCACTGAGGTCTCCTGCAGGCCAGTAGACCTGCATGCTGGGATGTACCTTTGAGTAGGGATGCCTCTCAAAGTTACTCCTTCCGGTTAAGACATTCCTTGCCACAACAAAATCTTGGTAAGTGACTAATAGCATGAGATCTTAGCTAAGTGATATAAAGAACTGATTGCCCATATATAATCCTTTAGACATAAATCATTGACCAAGTCTAGGACTAAGTCAAGATGCAGCCACATGTAGACTCCCTTCTGAGAAGGAGTTCAGAAAGCGATGTCATCCTTTCTCAACCTCATGTCTCAATGGGAGGATCTCCCTGACAGTTTTGTCTGACCCTCTCCTCTAGCAGTAAATACTCAAGTGTACCCTGCCATGGCACCTTGTTAAACCACTATCAAACGTGGTTAAATTGCTGTTTTATATCAATAAACATATTGCTACTTCTCTCTTACAAATAAAGCATGTCACTCCATCTGCAACACAGACTCATCACTTGGTGTCTCCACCTCCACCTTCTCTCAACTATCACCAATGAACATTGCAACCTTGAAAGCATTTTTGAATGTCTTTCTCTTTTTTTCTGAAACTCTAGGGAAGGGTAGATTGAGAAAACTAAAGAAGGGCTGGGAGCACCATGCAGCCCAGGGTAAGTGTGGCCCTAAAACATAAAGTTACTCATGTTATAAACGGATGTTTGAGACCAATTTAAAACAAAAACTATTTTAATTAGGCTGGGAAGCAATAAGCAAAAGCAGGCCTGGAAGAGAAGCATATATGACTACTAGGGAAACATAGACAGTTATATTTCAATAAACCATGGTATGATGGGATGAAAAAATGCTCTTTTTATCTGGTTTCCTTGGTGTCTGAGGTTTTGTGAGTTGTGTATAAGCATGAACATATGTATTTAAGTAAGCAAAATTGCACTGAAAGCACATCATGGCAGTAATTGCAAATCCCTGTTAGCATTCTTCCTATGCTCTCAATGGGCAGAACATTTTCATTTAGACTCTCA
Organism: Psittacus erithacus; assembly: GCA_009867235.2. Classification (NCBI taxonomy): domain Eukaryota; kingdom Metazoa; phylum Chordata; class Aves; order Psittaciformes; family Psittacidae; genus Psittacus; species Psittacus erithacus. The sequence goes on along the minus strand of WYDI02035867.1, from coordinate 7,807 downwards.
TTTGCAAAATTACAAAGTCAGCTGGTTTTAAAAATTTAATGTGAAAAGGCAACTTTTAAAAATTACTTTTTAATGTTCTATTTTGGCATGGGCTAGTCATATGGGGCAGTTGGGTACTGTTTGCTGCTTGCTTCTTTTCCGTTACAACACAGCACAGCAAATCCCTGTATCTTGCAGTTAATAAACAAGATGCCTTTTTTTTTTTTTTCTTTCTTCATAATGACTAGGCATGTTTATTAAGTTTTCATTTCACTGCATCATAATAAGTTTCCTAAATGCTTAACCAGGATAGAGTTACCTTAACAACCTTGTCATTTTGATTTTTCACACGCTTCCATTGCGTGTGCTTCTATCTCAGTGAAGTTTCAACTCATTAGCTGACTGCCATAAGCTATTAGTCTGTAACATTGCTCAGTCTTTAGAAAAATATAAAACAGAATTAAAAAAAAAAAAACACAAAAGAGAAATTTCCTACAGCCACTCTCAGACTCTCTGTGTCTACAAGTTCTGTTGGTTCATTAACCCAATGTACATTGAAAAGGAATAACCCCCTCACAAAGAAAAACAGCAAGAAAAAAATATTAATGAAGAATCTAATTTCAGAGTGCAAAGCAAAGGTATCACTAAACAACATAAAAGACACTATTCATCTCATCACTTTTCACAAAACCGAGCAGAATACTTCTATGTATGCAGAATACACTTCCTATGCATTTTGGTACCATGAACCTGTCTAATCTAGAGAGTGCATCCTAATTGGTTTGGCTTCAATTAGCAATATTAAATCCACAAACTAGTAAGAAGTGCGCAAAGTATTAGTTTTGTAATCACTGCTGTAAAGAATGATTTAGGAAAAGCAGTGAATTACCAAAAGTGTTTAGCATCAATGACCTCATTTGACATCATTGCATCTCACAGCTTTTTACCTTCACATTTTTTTGTTTGGTTGGTAGGTTTTTTAACTATTTTTAGCCAGACTGGCACACTTTGTCCTGGTTTTATTCAAAAATATATTGATATTATGTATTATTCTTTAACTGCTATAAGTCATGTATACATAATAAACTGTATTTCGTAATATAATTACATTAGATTAATGTTACTTTTTGTTCTCTAACACATTTATAACTTTGTTTTATGTCAAAGTCATTCTGCTAGAAAGCATGTAAAATATGATTGTTCTATTGTATTATGTTCTCTTAAAATAGTTATTGTAATACAATTAACAGTAACAAAACCTCAAAGGATAAACAAGCTTGGTTTGCTATCTTGTTGATGATTCCTCTCAGTACATACATACTACTTTCCTCTCAGGCTGCAATCTGGAATGATGCCAATAAGTATCTGAGCCAGGAAATCTGTACCCAGAAGGAAGGATAATGTTCTCCAGACTGTGCACCTAAAGACAGTGTAAGCATGGATTTGTAAGCATGGATGTCATGTAAGTGACAGATTTCACTTCCTTTTCACAAAGCAGTCTTGACAGGAAGCACCCATGACAGAAGTTCCTTGCTGTTTGGGCTTGCTATCAAAACAAGAGCTAAGCTGAAGGATGCTGATTCCTGGATAATGTCCACTTACAGTTCCAGGATCAGGAATTACCCAATAGTTAATATCATGTGCATAGAGTTTTGTTCTCCAAGGTGCACCTGGTGAAATAATGTCTTGAAAGCATCACCATCTCTAGGTAGCAAATCACTCTTCCCACAGAGAAGAAAAAAAAGTGCAAGCTGAGAGACTGTGGCTGTGTCAGGCTGTCCTGGATTCAGCAGTAGCAATCATTTTTATCCTTCTTAGGAGCTGGTGCAGTGCTGTGGTTTTGACTTTCAGCCTGGGAACAGCGCTGATAACACCGATGTTTTTAGTTGCTGCTCAGTAATGTTTACTCTGACCAAGGACTTTCTGAGTCTCATGTTCTGCCAGGGAGGAGGGGAAGCCGGAAGAAAGCAGAGACAGGATGCCTGACTCAAACTAACCAAAGGGGTATTCCATACCACAGCACATCATGCTCACTATATAAACTGGAGACAGTTACCCGGAAGGGCTAGATCCCTGCTCGCTTGGGCTGGGTATCAGTCAGTGGGTGGTGCGTGGTTGTAATCTCTTGCCTTGTTATTTCCCTTACCATTATTATTATTGGTGGTAGCAGCAATGGTTTGTGTTATACCTCAGTTACTGAGTTGTTCTTATCTCAGCCTGTGGGGGTTACATTCTTTCGATTCTCCTCCCCATCCTTCCCGGAGTGGGGGGACAAAGCGGGGGCAGTAAGCAAGTGGCTGTGTGATTTCTGGGTTGCTGGCTGGGCTTAAACCACGACAGGTGTTGAAGGCAGCACACCTAGAAACATGCAGCTGTTTCTCTTCCTTCAATGTCTGCTAGCCAAATGTGTGACCTGCAGCCCATAAGGATCTATAAACCTCATCCTCACATATTCATGAGCCATTCCTCAGTGTTTATTAGCTTATCTTCCGCTATTTTCTTAGAACTTCTTTGAGCTGTGACTTCCAGCATATGTTTCTTATTAAACACCATTTAAAATCTCACTACCCTACAGCAGTTTTTTAAAGCCCTCCTACTACTCCTAAGGAAGTTTTGCCTTTAAAAAAGCAACATGGTTGAACTTGAAATCATTGGCCATTAGTGAGCAATGATATTTTGAAACATAGAAACAAATGTGTTTTGTAACATATGTGTTGTCTTTTTTATATTTTAGAAATGCACAGATGTTGGATTTACCAGCATTTGAATGAGTCACACTGAGATTAGCAGGATTTATAAAAAAGTCTTTTCAGACTTCGTTTGGTTTTACCCATCTGTTGTCATTGTAAGCTACCGGGCTGTAGCATGCAGAACTAGGTTGCTTGCTTTCATAAATTTTCAGATATTTCCTGGTAATAGGATGACAGAACAGCTTTACATATGGAAATAAATTGAAATATCGATACTCAGTATGTAGCCTAAGTTATTGACTCAGTAAAAAATGCAATAACAATATTCAGTGATAATGCTGTGTACAGCAACATAGATTTAGTTCTGTCTTCTCTCCTCAAATATTTTATAGCATATTAATTTGATTTGTAGATTGCCCACTCTCTTCCCCCTTTTCCCTCTCCTACTTCCCTTCCCCTCCCCCCGCCCCCCATTTTTTCTGTCATATACAAATAATTAGTGTAAGATTCTGGTTATAATCCTGATTTTTCTTTTTCACAAGGTTACCACAACACCATAAATCTAGAATTACACATTTTGTTATTAATATTATTATTTGGCTAAAAAAAGAAAGTGAGAAAAAAAAAAAAAAGTGATAAAACCCAGCAGTGTCTTTCTGGTCTAAAAAGGCCACAGCTTCCTCTTCGTCAAACTATGCAGTGGGAGCTATCCCTCATGCCAAACCATGCTGGACCTACTACAGGTCCTGTTAAGAGTTAAGACTCCTACAGCATTCTTTCATCTGACTTTCAAACAGAAATTGTGTTGGTCCATCTGAGGCTTGTATTTGTTGTTGAAGTTAGCTAGTGGAATGTCCCAGTACTGTAGAAAGCTCGATTTTTAATCTTGCTGATATTGCAGTGCTTACTGGAAGAACTTTTAACAGTAACGTAGTGGGAGAACGAAAAAATCTTCACAAGTTCCGTGTTTCTAAATAGCTCACTGTATTTAATGGATAATGAGAAAGGTTAAAATAGTATTACAGTCTGACAAAGATGAATGCAGAATGAGACAAAGAAATCACAATTTTAATATGTTTCACAAGTGTTCTACAGTATTTTTGGGTAAGATTTTCAGAGTAGCCTAATATGTTTGGATTAACACCAAAATTAACAAGCATGTAATATTAAAATCACACAGGCATTTTGAAAACTCCAGAGCAAATCCTGTTAGAAATCATAAATAAATGGGCATTTGACATAAAACATATTATTTGACTTTCTCACTACAGCAAGGCAGCAGGATGAGGGACTGCATTCTGTCATACAAATTTTTAAGCATTGTATGTTTAGTGCATATCTGTAACAGTTCTTTACAGTTATGAAAACTGTGATGCAGGCAGTGCTTTTTGCTAACTCATACTGTACAAATACTATTTGTACTAAAATCAGGTCAGAATAGGCATTAGTAATATTGGCATGAGTAATGCCGACGACTGTAGTACACATCATGAAAATACTGATAATAGATAGTAACAGACTGCATTACTTCACAGATGGTGCAGAGATATAAATAATAACTTGAGCTTACCCAGCATAATCAATCAAAATTTGGCAACTACACTGTTTTAAATCTATGAATAATCTCCATAGAATATACTATTACCTATTTGCAAAAAATTAGGGTATATTACCAAAGGGATGTGACATGCAAGATTCTTCATTGTTTCAGAGATTCCTCACAGTGCTATAAAGCTAGTTGTTCATTGTTTTATTCAGAGGGCAGAGGGTTGAGTAGTAGTTCAGGTTCTTAAAGTATATTGAAAGAACATTTAATATGTCTGTTCTGGTAAACAGAATTCTAAAGGGACCATAGTTTTCCCTTGAGTGCAAGTAGGAAAACAGGGTTTGTACCATGTAGCTATGATCTGTTTGTGCTTTCTCCTCCTTTCCTCTTCCAGAAACCAAGAGCTTTGCCCTCCTGCATGCCTCGCAGGAGTAGTTCCCAGCTTCTGCTCACTCCAACTTCAGTCTGCTCTAGACAAAGCCAAAACTATTGCAGAGACTGTTACTGATTTGGTAGTATAAATGCTCATACGACAGTATTCAAATGTTTGCCTTTGCACTGTTTAGTTTACTAATACAGACAAAGCCTCAGGAATTAATTCTGGAGTGTGTTTTCAATTCTGAAGTGTTACACTTGTCACATTTAATTAGAGCCTATGAACACAAGCTTCGGTTATGCTTTTCCCTCTTCAGTTCTTTTTTTTTTTTCCCTGTTTAGCACCACTTTTCTATACCCATTTTTCATTGTACCTACTCTTCTATGGGTTCATTTGCATTTTTGCTTTCTGTTTTCTTCAGCCTTTCCTCAGGGAACTTGAACACAAGTTTCATATTTCATCTGAACCTTTAAACCCGCAGTGTTCCAGTAAGTAGAAAATAGCCACCTGAGTTGTGTATTGCATGGCTCTCCCTGCTGGCTTGTGCTTCTCAAAATGTGAGCTAGGAATCACATGGAGCTGGTTTGGAAAAAAGGAATAGATTTATATAATGCTTTTTTGCTCTCATGTTTGTGCTCCTACAGTGTGTAGAAACTTATTCCATTTGCTTTTTTAATATGAATATTGTCTGGTGATCAGAGGAGTGTTTTTCAATCACTATTCTCATCTTGTACAAGCAGTTATGAGAGAAAAGGTGCATTTTCTAGTCAGATAAAACAGTAAAGAACATTTTAATCTGATTACCAAAGAGAAAAAAATAGCTGCATGCTAATTTCAGAATGAATAAGTTCTGTATTTTAACACTAACAACTAAAGTTTAAAGGCAGAAAAAGGCCATAGCATGCTGTTTATGGATAGGAATTAGACATCTTTTTCTTCTTGTACTCAGAGAATATCTGGTATGGATACAGTATCAGAATCCCTATTGATCATGGTGAAAGAAATGAGAGTGAAATTCAACTTATTTCACATTTATGTTTCAGCAACTAGCTATAAACTGTCATGATTGTTAGCCAGAAATAAAAAAGCCAATCTTAGGAAATGATGGAAATTTCCAAAGCATGAAGAACTCCTACTCCCTGAAAAGTGTAAGTTTAGTTTACCCTCATGCCTCTTATAGCCTCACCAATTTCACTCACCCCCATGTCCCTTAGTATGCTTTTAACTTATTACTGAATTTCTAGGATGAAGGGGGTAAAAGCTTTTTAATAAAGTTTTGTGTATTCTGTGGTCTGTATCTCTCAGTGTTCTTGAATATCTAATTCAGAATGCACAGAATATGCTTAGATATAGTTTTACATGCATCATGCACTGGAGCTGATCTGTCTAACTCAAATATTCTGTATTTTGTGAACTTTTGGTATGCATCTTCTAAAGTGAAGAAGGAACTGTTAGACTCAGAATGAAAAATCTAAATTAAAATATAGAATATATGGTTATAGTTAACAAGAATGCAGCATCGACCTCCTTCTCTCCTTTTCTCCTTTCCTCCCTCTCTCCCTCTCTTCTTGTTTGCTTGCTTCCTTCCTCCTTTCCTCGATTTCTTAAGGAATATAATAATAATAACTGTTATTATTATTATAATTATAGCAATAATTAGAATAAATATTATACTATATATTATATAATAATATATATTATATATAATGTATTAAAATAATTATAATAAAGTAATAATACCTTGCTCTCCTAAATCATAGGGCTTCAACATTCTCTAATTTGAAAACAGCTAAAGCATTTCCTGTAAACCCTAAGATCTCTCTATAGTGAATTTGTAGTAGGTTTTCTTGTGTTCATTAGTATTTTAATATGTATCTGTACTGCTTTTGGCTCGGCTAGAATCAGTTTTCTTCAAAGTAGATTTTTCGTGGTATGTTTTAGATTTGTGTCTAAAAGAGTGTTGATAACACAGGGATATTTTCGTTATTGTTGAACAGTACTTGCACAACATCAAGGCCTTTTCTGTTTTCCATGCTGCCCCGCCAGTAAGTCAGCTAGGGGTGCACAAGGAGTTGGGAGGGGACACAGCCAGGACAGCTGTCCCCAGCTGACGGAAGGGATATCCCATACCATAGGATGTCTTGCTTAGCAATAAAAGCAGGGGAATAAGGAGGAAGAGGGGGCATTTGGAGTTACACCATTGATCTTCCCAGACAACCATTATGTGTGATGGAGCCCTGCTTTCCTGGAGATGGCTGAACATCTGCCTGCCCATAGGAAGTAGTGAATTAAATCCTTTGTTTGCTTTGCTCGTGTGCACAACTTCTGTTTTACCTATTAAACTGCCTTTATTTCAACCCACAAGTTTTATCACTTTTGCTTTTCTGATTCTCTTCTGCATCCAACTGTGGAGGACTAAGTGAGTGGCTGTGTGAGGCCGAGCTGCCTACTGGCATTACACCACAACAATACCTCAAAAATAGTCTATGAAGCCCCAGATATTCATTTCATAGATCAGATACCAAAACCCATTCTTTTAGAACCAATGCTTTATAAAATGTGCCTTTTTCTGTATTCAAGGTATGTCTCCAAGTGTCTGAGACAATTTGGTGTGCTTTGGTTGCCCCAGTCACCCCATTCAATGGGGATCCATTAGAATAACAAAAGCACAGTGAGTCACTAATGGCAGTGTTGCAAAACACTTCTAACCTATTAAAAATTACATGGATTTGAGCATTTTGAGGGCTAACATTATTACAGTTTCAGAGAGATGGCTATTTGTTGCATTCCTGCAGGTAAGAAGAGACTGCAAAATTGAATAGCTCCTTTGAATAGGGCCACAAACAAAACTCGCAAAAATAAACACCAAAAAAAGAATGTGAGAGACAGTATTCTTCACAGAAACATGAAGTAGTGCGTAGGTGTAGATTAAAACAAAATATATTTATCAGTCTGAATTTCACACAAAGAATTATGTCACAACTTCTCTGTTAAATGTCAGGCCTCCAGTTGTAGCTGATTGTCCTGGGTTCAGCAGTAGCAGCCATTTTTCTCCTCCTTAGTAGGTGGTGCAGTGCTGTGTTTTTGACTTTCGGCCTGGCAACAGTGCTGAAAACACCAATGTTTCTAGCCACTGCCCAAATGTTTACTCTGACCAAGGACTTTCTGAGCCTCATGCTCTGCCAGGGAGGAGGGGAAGCTGGGAGGAAGCAGAGA
>WYDI02035866.1:16464-27693 GCA_009867235.2 Psittacus erithacus | reverse complement strand
GGTTGGACACAGGGGCTTGGAGCAAGCTGCTCTAGTGGAAGGCGTCCCTGCCCGTGGCAGGGGTTGGAACTGGGTGAATTTTAAGGTCCCTTCCAACGCAAACCAGGCTGGGATTTACAAATTTAAACTTTCAATGTCCTGACTTGCCATGCATCTGCTTCAACCTGGATTTTGAATATATAGCAAACCTCTCTTCAGTAGAGCTGCTGTTGGGAAGAGTAGAGTTTTAAGGGGGTTCTTTTTACATTCCATGTAACAAGCTCCTAAGCCTGTGCCTGGTTCTGATACCCCAGTCAGTTATGGATGCTGGCACATGGAATGTGCATCTCTTGGCTTGCTGTTTGTGTGAATGTAATTACAGACATTTGAGCAGTCTGTGCAGTTAGCAGCAAAATGCCTTTATTGCCTATTTGTGTTCACTTTGGATTTCAGATGGTGGAAACACTGTATAATAACGGTGCAAACTCCATATGGGAGCATTCCTTGCTGGACCCTGCCTCTGTTATGAGCGGGAGGCGCAAAGCAAGCCCACAAGATAAAGTGCAGTAAGTGCAAAATGACAGAGGTTTTATTCCTGTAGAAGTGTGACTATTCAGCAGTGTCAGAAGCAGCAAGTTATCCATGGGGACCTGGTGATAATTGCATTTCAGGAAGAGAACAGGAGTAAGCCAGTTATTTGTTCACTCATTTTTCTTATTTTTTGTCTTTTCATTTTAATTTACGATGATTAATTTTGTAAAATTTATTGCAAAAATGGAACTAAATTGCTTGAATTTTCTGAGCTATTGACTCCTGACCTCTGGCTTTGGGTGTAGTGAGAACCTGTACTTGTACTTGAATCGAAAGACTTTAATTCTCACGCCATGTGCTTCAGTTAGTAGAACTCTGCTGATGGGATTGAGATTAATTGATGAATTAAACAAAAACTACGGTTTCTGTCCCTGAATATGCTACTCCATTTGAAAATGTTATGGCTGCATGTAGTAATTATATATCTTAAGTCGGCATGATTTTCAGTTCAGTGTTTACTTGGAAGAAATAACTCTAGGTCCCAGAGTCTGCAGATGTTCTGATGTTTGTAACAGAAATGTGTTCTGTGCAGTTAAACAGTCTGCATTGGTTGTGCTTTTAATGGGTCTGATTTGCTACTAGTAGCAAGCAAGGATCTAACAGTCTCTTCACTTGTGAAGTTTCCTTTTCCTAGACCATCTGTATCAATGTGAAAGCATTAATATATACTTTCTTTCCCTTCTGTTGCTTGGGTTTCTCTTTACAGTCCCAATAAAGCAGAATTCATTAGAGCAAAATATCAAATGTTGGCATTTGTTCATCGCTTGCCGTGCCGTGAGGACGACAGTGTCACTGCCAAAGATCTCAGTAAGGTCAGTGCGTGTGTTCTGGCAGGCTGCAGGAACTACAGCTTGTGTGTAACAGGGGTGAAATCTGACTGAATTAAAGCAATTGCTTCTGACTTAACTATTGCTGTTCTCCAGCACTATCACATAAACAAATACAGCTTGACTTCAGCTTGAAGCCTCTTTGGTTTTGGTATATATATGGATACTGGGGATGTGGGTGGTTGAGGGGCACCAGTTTAGATTAACCTGGAGAAAAACATTTGCACAACAGATCTGTAGCAAGATTTCTTGCATACCTGTTTTTAAAACCTTGGCTGAAAAACCAAATGCTCAATCACAGTAATTGCTGCTGCTTTAGGTACATTTCTGCTTCTCTTTCAGCAACTCCATTCCAGTGTGAGAACAGGGAACCTGGAGACGTGTCTGCGATTGCTTTCCTTGGGAGCTCAAGCTAACTTCTTTCATCCTGTATGAATACTTCCTACAGTTTGTAATAGTTGTATAGATTTCAGCTGATGTACATTGTAATTCAGACCTGTTGATTAAGTAGGTATTTTTCTTATTAACCTGTAGGAGAAAGGCAACACCCCGCTCCACGTGGCTGCCAAGGCAGGACAGACTCTGCAGGCAGAGTTATTAGCAGTTTATGGTGCTGATCCTGGCACACAAGATTCCAATGGAAAAACTCCAGTTGACTATGCAAGGTAGAAGGCTCTGACATATGTGATGCTTTTATATATTCACCCATGTCCATAAATCACATGATGAAAAAAATTTATTTCTCTGATTATTTTTAACATATTATATGTCTCAAAATGAGTAACTGATGTAACTTCTGTTTGTGTGTGTGAACCAGACAAGGGGGGCACCATGAGCTGGCAGAGCGCCTGGTGGAGATCCAGTATGAGCTCACAGACAGGTTGGCCTTCTATCTCTGTGGCAGGAAACCAGGTGAGAGGAAAAAACTACGCTCTGAGATCTATCAGTGTTAATCACAGGACAGTTCAAACTATGGTATCCAGTGTTAGGGTCAGTGTTAATACACTTTTTCTATTCATTTCAAATATCCTAAGTTTATATAAATCATACAAGAACTCAAGAAAGTACAAGGTGTAAAATTAGTGATAACACTTAACATTCATTTACATAACCCATTTTCCACAAATAATGTGTTCTGTAAATGGAATACCTCTGGTAATATGGAGAAACCTGTGTGTAAGAACAGTTGAGTACTGCTGAACTTCAAGGAGTGAATTGCAGGGAAATTGCGGGGTTTGTGCATATTGAATAGTCTGCAGGAGTGTTTCAAGTTGTCTCTCCTCACTGAAATGCAAAAGTAGGAGAGCATTCAATTAAGTGGGTGCCTTTTGAACACAAGCACACTAACAAATTTTTAGCCATTAGGTGCTATAAAGGCTCCTGTGGTAGAACATTAACTTTTTTTTCAATGGAATGTTAATATACTTGATAAACCTTAACTGGAATTTTTGATAACATTAGAAAATTGTGTTAGGAGCCTTCTTTTAAGACATGCTAGTTTCCTGTAACTGGAAATTGAGTCATTACACACAAGATAAATTACTATGTTTGCCTGTTACATGTGTTGTTGAGTTTCTCCTTACTGTGTCTTTTAGTAACACTGAATATCAGCTCCATATATCCTGACAACATTGAAAATACAGTCCTGTAACAACCTGTTAAAATGCAATTTGTTTTAAATTCTAGAGCATAAAAACGGACAGCACTTTGTGATACCCCAGATGGCAGACAGGTAAGTCCCTGATTCCATGGCATGGCTGAAAACAGCAAAATAAAATCCCCTAATAATTAAGTTTTGTTTCCTTTCTGAAGCAACTGTTAAGCTTGTTGTTATTCTAACTCTTTAATGTGTGTCTTTGGTGCCTCTATCACTCTTGGAGTCTTTTTTTTATTCCCTTAGAATATTGTCATTTAAACAAAATCACAAAAGTGAAGAAGTTGAATGTATTTGTTAAAATGCAGGGGAAAGGTGGGATAATTAAGGGAACATGGGGATTCCTGGGAAAAAGATTTTTGTAGGTAATTCTAGGACCAGGTGAGTTTCTGATACAGCATTTTGAAACTAATACTTGCAAGAAAGCTGCATTTTTCTCTGAAAGTATTTATAATTTAGATCACTTGAGTGCTTTTAACTTTTGGTTACAATCAATGAAATAATTTTTGTATAAATCTTATCAAGTATTAATCCTAAGTCCCTATTTTTTTTTCAATGCTATGCTATTGGGAATAAGGCGGCTGTGAGTAAATTACTGTTCAATTTATTGCTTGCGAAATTGCTATGAAAAACTTCTAAAACGATCGAAACTGTGTAATGGTTGGTAGAACACTTAGTGTTAACATCTGTAGTTCTTTTAGATAAGCTGTGTTTAGCTATTGGCTAAAATACTGTGTATCTTCCGTGCAGAGTGTTCTACAGAGTAGAGTAAGTATCATTTGCATTGTAACACAGAAAAGGAAGTTGACATGTAGGGAAAAGGACTTGTGCAGGGGTGCTGCTGAGAGCGCGGAGCCTGCAGTACAGCCCTCCTCGCTCTGCCTCATGTCCTCTGCTCTGGTCTTTCTCCTTTTTTCCCCCTTGTCTGGTGATTCTGCAATATCAGTTAATCATACAGAGGTTTTATTTGAGCCTTTGCAGCCTTGTAAACACCCAGGGGAGTCTTCCCCTGGGTGCTATAAATGTGGACTCACAACTTATCAGCTTCCTGATCTCTGGCTCTGATGATGAATTCTGTTGAGCTGCACAATTTTCATCTTATGCCTCATGTTCAAGACTGGAAACCAGTGGAAAAGATTATTTTCTGATGAGTACAGAATCATTTTAAGCATGGCCCTATTGCTGTGGCCATTTGCCAGCCTGATGTTCCCCCACGTCCTGCACAGCCCAATGGAACAAGTCCCATGTGTTTTATGTGGGCTGGAGTTGTGGTCAGAATGATCATATTATTCAGATGCCTCACAGAAAGCGTTTTGTTGCACTACAGCTTGACTGCGGCTTGAGCTACACAGATGGGGCCATTTGTATTCCAAAAGATCTTTCGGATTCTTTTGTTTTAAGTTGTTTAGGAAAAGCTTAAGAATATGCTAATTGTGATGTTAGCAATATTAGTAAGATCAGTGTGTTAAAAACTTTGTTAAAATATTGAAAGATTTAAGGAGTTTCAAGTAAAAGTGCCATTTAATCATTGGATTGCCAAAATATAGAGTCTGTGTTTCAACAAGCTGGTAGATGCTGTAGATGTAATGATCACTTCTTGTTTTCATAGCAGTCTAGATTTATCAGAACTTGCAAAGGCAGCCAAGAAGAAGCTTCAGTCTGTAAGTAAAACTTCTTTGTCTAGATGTGGTGAACTCTGCTCTTCATCTTTCAGGCTGGTTTCAGCTTCTATTAATTCCTGCATCAGTAAATGTCAACTCCAGCAAGTTAAAAGTCTGGAGAAATACATGAAAATAGGCAGAGCTGAAGGAACAGAGATGATGTCAAATCCATGACAGAGATAGTCTTGTTTGAGGCAGTATCTCAAGGTCTGTCTCCCTAGTTCAGAACCTTAAACTTTGTCTTCCTGTTATGTGTTTTATATAAATCTGTATGTTAAATATTGCTATTTGCCTTTAGCTTTCTGGAAAGCCAGACTAGTGCGTTAGTCTCTGCTAATTAGTTGCTAGCAGTGCCAGCTCACTATTTTGACTGAAGTGTGGGTGACTTCATCCTTGTACAAGAGTGAGGATGTGTTTTCCCTCTACTTAAAGGTTTTCACTGTCAAACAGTTATCTCTCTTGAACCATCTGCTGTAGAAGCAGAGTTTGAAACACACAGGCATGTTGTGAGTCCTCACTCAAGCCCATGTCTGCAGTGTCAGTTGAATACCTGGTTCCCACAGTAGGTCTGCTTTATCCTGAATACATGAGGTCTTTTTGTGATCAGACAGGAAAGGAAAAATCCATTAACTAGTGAAGGAAGAATGTAGCACAGTGCTGCTGTCTCTGTATAGCAGTTGGGTGCTCATATATGTCTGTCATGGATTACTTTGCTGTGCAAGCTAAGAACCAGTTACGTAGGCTGAAAAGCAAGAGCAGAGTTCTTCCCTTACATTTTCTCTTTATAGAGGTCTTGTTGTATTTTATTTATGTCCAAGCTCTAACTGTTCTGCTCTACCCTTAGCTAAGCAACCACTTGTTTGAAGAACTTGCCATGGATGTCTATGATGAAGTTGACAGGAGGGAGACAGATGCAGGTGAATGAGGCTTTCTGGAATGTGTATAAAATGAATGTGAACTCTTACAGACAAGTTCCTAGGGCAAGCACGTGTTCTGTTTAAAGCACTGCTGTATTCAGTAATTGCTCATAATGATGGTTTCTTTGTCTTGCATTGTCTGAATGTGACATTATAAAAATCATATGGTTTTTACCAAGTAGAGAACCCTCTGGGGCAAAAAGCTTCAGTTTGAATTGATGGTCTTTGGGTTTGAGATTGTGGCCTTTTATTGATAAGAAACATTGTCAAATAATACAGAAAGGTTATTCCCTCTTTTCTCTTCCTTGAGCAGTTTGGCTTGCTACTCAGAACCACAGTACACTTGTGACAGAGACCACAGTGGTCCCTTTTCTTCCTGTAAACCCTGAATATTCCTCAACCAGGAATCAGGTAGGCAACCTTCTTAATACTGTAAAACTATTTATATTCAATAAGCCAGCTATTTGATGTTATATTGCTTTACTTCACTTCATTGCTGTAGGAGAGTTGAATCTACTTGTAAAGAGGCTAAAATAGTTTTGTACTTCCTCTGCCCTGGAGTGTGCAGATGTATGCTTTAAATCACACTTTTTGCATTAAATGCAATTGCACACTCATCTTCCTGTAAGTGCTGTTGTGTGATTTACCTGGCAACTCTGCTCTTCATCTAACACATGATGTGCTGCTTTTTTCCCCATTATTCTATGATTTAGGGAAGGCAGAAACTGGCTCGATTTAATGCCCATGAATTTGCTACGTTAGTTATAGATATTTTAAGTGATGCCAAACGGAGGCAGCAAGGGAATCCTCTCTCTGGTTCAAAAGGTGAGAATGGTTTTGGTTGTCAGCTTATCTGTATGTCAGTGAAGAAAGAGAGACTTTTAGAAATAAGAACTAAATCATGTGGCTATTGACATGTGCTAGGCCACCAAAAGAATGCCCAAATACGGAAGATTTGTGTGTAAATGTTGGAATTAATTAATGCAGTTAAATCAGGTGGAATACGTGCAATCCAGGAACATTTTTCTGTGATGGTTGGGATTTTTATGTCTAATTGGTAAAACTTTCTATAATAGTCCTGTACAGTTTGAGTGATGATTCTTTTGATTGGCAGCTAGGATAACATCAGTGGTTTATGTGCTGGCTTTCCTGCCTGCTCTGTGCATGCAGGACTTTGCTGTAATTTAGATGCTCTTGAGCTTATTGCCAGTTCACCTTCTTCTCCAAACTCACTAGTATATTTTTAAATGGTGTCTCTTGATCTACAGAAAACGTGGAGCTGATTCTCAAATCGATCAGCAACCAGCATAGTAGTGAGAGTCAGGACAATGACCAGCCTGATTATGACAGCGTTGCTTCAGATGAGGATACGGATCTGGAAACAAATGCAGCTAAATCAAACAGGCAGAAGGTAGGTTTGAAATATTTATACATAGACCAAATGTTATTCATAGAGGTAATCTGTAGTCAGACTTTCCCCTTGTGAGGGGATTTAATGTGCACAAATGACCAGAAAAGTACTGTGTGCCACTGTGTGTGTCTGAGATAAGATGTAGACCTCATTGCACAGGTGAAATAATTGGATCTACCAGGGCACTCCTGATCAATGATTCCATGATGTTTCACAAAGATTTACTGCTTCCTACTGGAGAAATATTTACAGCAGACCAATAGTGACCAAGTGTTTTAAACCATTCCTGAAAATAAAGCAGCATAGTAAAAAAGGGGCAATAAACCTTATAGTACTAGTGTAATCCTCCCTGATGATATGCACTGTGGTATTTAGGCATCTGTCTCTTAGGACTGTCCAGTTTATTTATTGTATATTCTTAAATCCTTCTGAAACAGCATTGTGTCACTGATCTGCTGAGACAAATGGCTTTATGCGTTTGTGCTTTTGAGCTAAAAGCTGATTGAGATCAAATTTCATTTATATTGGACTAAAAGTATTCTAATGAATAGATCTTATTTATTTGAACTTAATTTGAACTGTGATTCCTGTAAAGTAATGAGATTTCGAGAGCTTTTCACATCCTTGTCCTGTTTTCTTTGGGTAATCTGTTCCTCAATGGTGTATTTTTCTCTTCCTGCTCATAGAGCCTGGATTCAGACTTGTCAGATGGACCGGTGACAGCCCAAGAATACATGCAAGTTAAAAATGCACTGGTGGCTTCAGAAGTGAAGATTCAGCAGTTAATGAAAGTGAACATCAACCTGAGCGATGAGCTGAGGGTCATGCAGAAAAAGGTAACAGGCCCAACAGTACAACCCCTTCATCTCTCAATGTATTTTAAGTTGACAAGAATAAAACTGAAAATGCAGTAATCCAATATTAGGATAGTGAGAAAACGCATTTGAGATGGAGCTGCTTTGGAATCGGATATGAGACTATAACTGTGTAAGGGCAGTACATGCTTCGAATGTTTTATTGTGGAGATGATGATCATCTGCTTGGTTCACTTTGACATAAGTTTTCCAAGTGACAAGGCAGTTGTTACAAGTCTCGAGTATTTTTGCTGTCTGGCTTCAAGATAAGCAGTTTTCAACAATGAGAAAGTTGGTGCTAGCATAATCTTACCTGGGCACACATAAATACATAACTATATGATGTACTTTCAGCTTTTCTGGTAAATATATTGGCTTCTTTCCATCCATAAACCAAGTTGGAATGAAGGGCAGTTAAAATCCCAGTGCAATATAAAATGATCTGAAATGTGGCAGTTTAGAAGCCAAACCTTTTAATCCTCGTGGAAACAAGTCAAGTTGTTGCATGCTTTGCCAGTGTTCTGATAAATAGAATGGTGTAAAGGAGAATTTCTGTCTATTGCATTCACTCTCCTGTCTGTCATGCTAGCCTAAGAATGCTAGACTCCATTGTGTGCTGCAGAAAGCTCTCTCCCTGTAGGGAAACTTGTTTAAGCTGAGATCCTGCACAGGTGAACCTGTGTCCAGAGCTTGTTCCCCCTTTGTCTTGGGGCAAAGAGGCTGATGCTTTGGAGAGTGATGGGAACTGCTGAGCTCTTGGCATTTGAGGTTGAGCTAGTTCAGCAGATCAGAATATCCATGTCCGTTCAGTGCCATCCTTCTCTTACAGTTACGTTCAGCCTTTCAGGTCTGTTGGGATGGTGAATATTGAGAGGAGCTAGGGAGATCTGAGGGTGTTTCCCTTGTCTGTTAGCTTGTACTGGTTAAGCATTTCTCTGCATCAGTTAACTTTTCACTTCCGTTGAGTTTCTTTAGACAGTTATAGTCTATTTAGGATTAGAGCCTATGAATTAGCCAGGCTTAAGTGTATTTATGTGGTGTAGCAGAGAAGAGATGGTGGCTGTGCTGCAGCTGAAGGTGTTTTGAAGGACGTTGTAGCCAGGGTGTTCTCACCTTGGAGGTGAGTTGCACTGATTCTGTGTCCTAATGGTATGTGTAACTACAGGGCTTTAACTCAGTGGTTGGTGGCTCAGGTTGAGGGATCAATGCAGCTGTGGGACACTGCAGAATGCAAGGAAGAGCTTGGCTCAAAGCCCCTGGGAGCCCTGGTACAGCATGGGAATTCTCTACTGGGTTATTTGTGGCAAGACAGCAGTGTATTTGTCCATGCAAGAGTCTCTTTGGGTTTGGTTTGTTTGATTTCTAAGCAAGAGCTTAGGTCATATGAAAAGATCTGTTCACTTTACATTTACATTTGGCTAATGAGATCATCTTTTGCATGGAAATTACTAAGCAAATATGTTAAAGAAGAGGCAAAGCTACACTTGATGGATGCCCATTCAGAGCAGGTTCTTCCTAAATGAAGATGAAAATAGTTTAGTTACTTTAATGGATATTGTATTTGAGAAAGCTTTTGGTTTTGGTTTGTTTTTTTTTCCTGCCTGCTTCTTTGTGGTTAAGTTTGGTGTGAGTTTACATTAGCTACTGGCTAAAACTGCACCAAAAGCGCATTTGTAACACGTAGATGTCTGGAAGAAGGAGTGTATAAAGTTGACCTGTTGAATTGCCTCCACGGGCAAACTTTAAAGGGGTAGCTTGGCTCCTGGCTGATCTCAAATCTTAAGCCTTGGTGCATCTTACTACAGAGCCACAGAAAGTGGGGAGAAAAGCCCTGAACAGAAATCAGCACATTTGATGTAGGGTTCTGGGAAGTGCTCAAGGCAAAATAGGATTTTTCTGATAGGAGTAATGCTCTTGAACGTTCATATGATGCAAAGCAAATGCCAGTAGTAAATGTGCACTTCCTTGTTTGAAAGGCCATCAGCTGTTGGAAATATACTCAGTTATTGGCAGAGAATTGCTGATGCTGACTTTTTTTTACCTTTTTTCTTCATGATGTGTTAATATAGCAAACTTTGAGTAAATCCACCAAAAAAAATCAGAATTATTGCATTTTTACTATGCATCAAATGCATAATAATAAAAGGCTTTAAAATTATTCCCTGTTGGCTGCTTAGAAAGCAGTAGCTGATCCTTGATTTCCATAAGCTAAACTCTCCTCTTGCTTTGCAGAGCAAGCTTCAGTCTCCTTTGTGCTGCCTCTGGTGTCTGTGCTGTAGTTCTGGCATTGTCAGATTTCATGGGCCTCATGTTAAAGTCTTCCTTTAAGTTCTTGTAACAGCTGCTGAAATGGAGCCCTTTGCTTGAAAACCTGTGTTGTTGGCAGTGCTTCTCCCCACAACCTCATTCTAGCACATTCCATGTGCCAGTACAGCCAGGCTGGAAGAAACTGTGAATTTAACTACAACAGCTGACTTTCCTATTTAATTGAGCTTGCATCCCAGCAAAAAGTGCTGGAAATCCACACATAAATATTTCCTGATCTGGAACATAAATGTTTCTATGCAAGTCAAGTAGATCTTGAACAAAGAAATTAACCCCCAGCTACTAGTAATGGGATTTACTAGTAAAGCTGATGAGTGTGTATATATGGTCAGTTTGCTTTTGACACTTGCTATTAGAAAAACAAAGTCCCACTGCTAAACATTTCTTTCAGCTTCAAACGCTACAGAGTGAAAATACCAACCTCAGAAGACAGGCCACAACCAATATATATCAGGTCCAAAGTGGTTCTGAGTACACAGACCCTACCAACAATTCTTCTTTAAAGCGTCGACCATCTGCACGTGGTAGCAGGCCCATGTCCATGTATGAGACTGGATCAGGTCAGAAACCCTACCTCCCCATGGGAGAGGTTCCATACCCAGAAGAAAGCATAACACGACTGCAGCCTTTCCCTCCACATGTAAGTAAAACCGCTGATGCTTCTGCATTTCTTCTCATGTTCAGCTTTTCTGTCTATTCCAGCTATGCTTGTGTACCAGAGGTGCTCATCTATCTGCTTCAGGGTGAATTTGAACTGTTGTTAATGTTTGAATTTGAATAGATATTTCATGTTTGCTGTATTAACATGTCTGCAGAAGGTTGAGGATAGAAAAGAAAAAGCTATAACAATCCTGGAATATGTCAACTGGAGCTTTTGCTCAGCTCTTTCTTTTAACCACAATTTGATATGCCCAATATCAATGTGTAGCTGTTTGAAAACCAGGATGGGGGGGGGGGGGGGGGGGAGTAGTGTTCCAGGAGGGGAGGGAAAGTTCATGCCTTCCTTTGAG
>WYDI02035866.1:0-16454 GCA_009867235.2 Psittacus erithacus | reverse complement strand
TCGCTGGAGGGGGGGGCGGGCGGGGCGGGTGGGGGGGGGGGGGGGGGGGGGGGGCGGGGGGGGGAAGTAGTATTCCAGGAACGTAGGTACAGTTCATGCCTTCCTTTGAGATATACAGGCATGTGCCCATTTGTGGAACTTCAGAACCACCTTCCAAACGTAAAATTAAGCTAAATTTTCACTAGGCCACTTATTCCTTATTCTGAGTTTGGAACTGGAGGCTGAAGATGGTTTGAATCTATTAGTTGAATTCTCCTGGTTTAGTATTTTCCTGTACAATGTGCTAATAGCAGAGGGGGAGTTCGGTATTAGAACTGTATTAGCAAACCCTTGTGGGTTTGCACTGATGTGTTGGTTGCACTGTGGATAAGTGACAAGTCACACACTAGTGCTTATTAAAGTTAATTTTTATTGCATCTTTTTAGATTGCCCTGGGGGTGGGAATGTGGGACAGTGGTTTTTAGGCGCAATATTTAACACTTGTGGATCTGTTTCAGTACATTTCCCTGTTGGAAACACTGTCTTCCAGTTAAACAATTGAGCCCTTTAAAAACGTATTTGGAAGTTAGTGGGGTTTTTGCCTGGCATAAAGGAGGGCAAATGTTCCAAGCACATCCCAAAGGAGACAGTTGAGTGCACCAGGAAATCAGTGCAGGAGTCTGTATGCTGGGTTTTCCCCACCCTCAGTTAAATTAATAAGAACTTTAAGCTATGAAATCTGGATCATTTGCAATCTATTGGCGTGTTGAGGCGCAGGCAGCTCTGGCAGAAGGAATGTCACAATTCTTGTGTATGTGATGATGCTTGCAAGGCGTGGCAGCACTTTGTTAGGGGTCCTTTGGTTTGAGGTGTGGGTAGAAGCAGCAGTTCTGAAGCATTGATTGGTTCTGTGGAGTTAGTTAATTCTGTATTGAGGTGAATGTGTATTATTCTCTGTGGAATTCAGCACCTCTGGAATATCAATGTTAGAATTAACATGAAGTCAGTTGTATTTTGAAAGAACTAAATCCACACAGGCTTAGCCAAATGCTGAAAATCATTCTTGCTTTGTCATCGCCATGGTTTTAAGAATGTTCCTTGATTTCAGTTAAGAATTTATTTGTGTTTTGTTTTGGTTTTCCCGAGTTATTTTCTCTTTCCCATTTTTAGATCGGGAGGAGTGCGTTTGTGACCTCCTCTTCATCTCTACCTTCCTTCCCCTCCACGCTTTCCTGGTCAAGGGATGAAAGCACACGAAGGGTTAAGTACCTTCCCAATTGGTCCTTTTCCTGGAGGAGGTGGCCATCTCCCCAGAGCTGTCCTGCCTGTCTTTTCCACTTTCATGCTGACTGCTTGCATGGAGCAGTGTTGCATCCCTCTCTTCTGCCACACACTGTGGATACTTGCCTCTGTCTAACTTCAGCAGCTTTAACATCGAGCACAGTCACTCCAGATCACTTCTTCAGCTGCATAACACTGAAAACAGCCAGAAGAGAACATGGTTGCTGTTTGGAAAGTAATTTGGCAGATGCTTACTGCTGTTTTATAAGCCACTGTGTAACTCTTCCTCCTTACTAAACGCACTGCATGCGGCCTCTGAAGCTCGCTGGGCCCTGCCTTTAAACCTGCTTTCTCTGGGGACTGCCAGTTTGCATCAATCCAGACTGGTCCTGATTGACTGTTGCTCTTACAGATGTTCATTAGTCTGTTTGAAGTGGATTCCTTAAACCTCCAAACAGCCATTTCTGTTGCCCACTGAGACACTGTGGGGTCAGTGAGCCTTATGCTGCCTTTCACAGATGAAAGACTGAGTGTGTACAGGAACTGATTTTAGCAAGCCTCCTTTAGGGCAGATTAAAGACGCTGAGGGTATGTAGAAGAAGTTTATATTGGTGTTCCTTTGGAACTAAAGAACTTTATTCTTAGGGGGTTTGTTAGCTATAGTACTGATTCTAAGAATAAAATTGCAGTGTTACCAAGAAGCGTTAAATGCATCCTGTAAGCTAATGTTATTCCAAAGACATTGCCTTTGCTGAGGCTTCATATGAGCTATTAATTAAGTGAAGAAGCCTCATCCAGCTTTTAAGCTGTTCTTTTTTTGTAGTGGAACACTTAAATCTAGTCTTACTCAGATTAATCTGCTAGAAATGCCCCCTTGCAGAAGGACACTTTTAGCAAGGCCAGCAGTTCGATAAGCTAGTCTGTCCATCACAGCTTCTTTTCAGGCTGTTTTATTTGAGATCCTTGAACTAATTGCAAGTCACACATTCAAGAGAAAGGGAAAGCACTTTGCATTTGCAGCTCTAGAATAACATCTTTGGTTGAGAAGGGGCTGTGACTGAAGTGCCAGACCCTGAGCAGGTATAGCTTAACATGTCACATGCTGAAGAGTGCTGAAGACAAACGGCCCATGGTCTTGTGCTGCTGTTTGGCCTGAGCTTGCACTGCTTGCCAAAAGTACCTTCACCATCAGGATGAGTTGAACACATTTCAAGGTCTGTCTGGTAAACGCCCCTGACTTTGAAGCAAATATAAGTACAAGGTCTTTTGGGCTGGTTTTGGATGTTTGTGTCTCATTTCTTAGAAAATAACGAGTAGCTTATTCCTGTTTTGTTGTATCACGTGTTCGAGACTTAGGCTTTGCTTAGTTCTGTATTTAAAGAAGACTTTCCAAGAGTAAACTTGAGGGAGGTGTTTGCATTTCTTTGTAAGACTTACCTGAATTTGAAAAGATCTTTCAAGAAAAGTTCTCTCTTTTTGCTCTGCTTTTTCTGTGTGGTTACGATGAGGAAATCGGCACCACCTCCTTCTGTTTCTTGGGCAAGTGTTGCAGTCTCCCATCGGATTTTACTACATCATCCAAAACTTCTCAAAAATCAAGCCTGTGGGTTTAGATGCTGAACGTTCACACATTGGCCTCTTCCTGCCAGGACACAGATCCTGCTTGTTAAATTCCTGTGTCCCATTTTGCTTTGACTGTACAGCGTTTGGACATCTCAGTTGAGAAAGCATCAGATTTGGAAGCAGGGCTGGATGATTAAACTTCTGAGGGACATCCTGCTTGGTCAGATACAAATCTGGGTTTGGCTGCAGCTGGGAGCAGGACTGGGTGGTACCAGAAACCTGCAAAGGTTTTGTTTGGTTCTATTGCACTCTGATTCTATACCCTGTTTCTGATTCCATAGCTCTTGTAATTCATTGCTGTCAGTTGTGTTTCTATGTAGAGCTTTGCCACTGATCGTATTGTTCTCCTCTGTCTGGGAGAAGGGAAAGGCCAGATTTGACATGTAATGGTTCTATATCTTCAAAATACGTCACTTCACAGTTGAGAGGTGAGCGTTCAAGGAAGTGTTTGTTCTTTCCTTCTTTGCAGAGTAGCTTAAAAATGGATGGGAAGTGGGAAAGTGTTCACACTCCACGTACTTCAGAGTTAAGAACTGCTGGTTTCAATATTGGAGGAGTGCTTAACGCAAGTACTGGATCTTAGCCAATGAAAACCAATTCCTGGTCACATTTTTGGCCTGTCTTAGAGGTAGAAGTAGTATTTCCTAAGTGTGTGGATGAGGGATGCAAATGGCTCTTTGTCAAACACTTGAGATTCCCTCACCTTGATGTCAGAGTTTCTGTAAAGCTCCAAGGCTGGTTCTTCAGTGGCGGTTGTGGAGGACCCTGTTACTGAGCAGTGTGTGTGACCAAGGCAGGAGCTGATGCAGAGGCTGCTTGTGTGTGGAGTGAGGCAGGTGTGGTGTACTAGAAATGGTCAAGCTGTAGTAGGCACTTCTGATGAGCTATGCAGTTCTTAAGACAAGAGTAGATGGATCTGTGTTGATGCTGGGGCCTGGCTGAGCGATAGGGATGTGCCAAGCTGCCTCCAATCTGCAGTGGGCCTCAGCTCTCCCTGTTTTGGTCTTGCACCCCAATTTCAGCCTCCAATTTGCAGTGGATCTTGGCATTCCCAGGCACGTGGGCTATAGCAGGGTCGTGGAGCTGGCACAGCTTGGGGCTCATCTTAACCAAGCAGCAAACCAAGTCTGTATTCACTGCAGGCCTCCAAGCTGGAGAAGCAGAGCAGCCTGTCTGAGGGTGACTACGACAACCCCACCACTCCTCTGGAGCTGGAGGAGACAGGGTAGGTGCCACAGTGCAGAGCTGATGCTGCGGTGATGCAGTGCTATTGGCACAGCCCCACACTATCTTGACACCAGGGCTGACCTCTGCGTGGTCCTCTGCAGGTCGGGCAGGAAGGGCCGGCAGAGGAGCATCATCTGGCAGGGGGAGGGATCCATCCCTGAAGACACGGACGCAGCTCCCAGCTCCAGTTTGCCCAGTACTGAAGATGTGATTCGGAAAACTGAGCAGATCACTAAGAACATCCAGGAGCTGCTGCGGGCAGCACAGGAGAACAAGCATGACAGGTAAGGTGTGAGTGAGCCAAAGCTCCAGAGTTTGAGGGAAAGCCAAGACCGTGCTTCGGTGTTTTGGGAAGGATGGTCACCACACCCCATGCCAACACTGGAGATGCTGAATTCACCCCCACAATACATGCAGGCCACAGGGTGAGCAGGGATGGGTGACCGGCAGTGGGAACACATGATCCCATCCAAAATGTCAGTGCTGCTATGTGCAGGTGGGTTCTGCCAGCAGTGCTGTCTGCCCTTCTTGCCTGCAGCTGGTGGTTGCTGGTAGGCACAGCACTTGTGATGTCCTGCTGTGAAATGGTGGGTTAGATATAAATCAAATGTGTGGGAGAAAACTTGGAGCTTCAGACCTCTGTGTCCTTAGGCAAGGACACCCACAGAAGCATGACAGCAGTGCTGGGTCTTGTGTCAGGAAAAAATCATGAAGTCAGGGAGATTTTGGCTTTCTTACTGAAAGATTAGTATGGATAACACACCAGGAGAAGGTACTTTGAACTGTGGGGTTTAGGCTGAGAGCTAAGTCAGCAGGACTCTTAGGTGGCACATGGCACCACCTCCCTCAGGAAACTTTGGCCCAACTGAGCAATTCATTTTCCAGATAATGGGGAGCAAGTAAAAGTGATGCTGCCCTTGACCTTGTCAGGGGCTGTTCCTGCCCTGCTCTGCTAGAATGCTGTAAATAGGAGTTAGGTCTTCCTGGATCTGGAGCAGCTTTAGGCTCTGAGAACAAGGAGGCAGCCCTGGTGTTCTGTGCCCATCCCAGGTTCTGTGCCCATCTTTGCCCATGGGAAGTGGCTGGCGGCTCACGCCTGGCTGGGAGGTGCAGCCGGGCCACTTCTCTGTGTTTTTCCCTTCTTGTTCTTTTCTATTTTTGGAATCCTCTCCTCACGCTGGCTGGCGAATCCTGGCGTGTTTGTGCTGAGCTCCATGCCCTTGGCTGTAACCTTTTCTACTGCAATCCCCTGTTGCTTGTTTCTCTCAGAGGAGCAACAGTGAGAGGAGTTTTAATTGAGTTTGGGGTTTATGGATATCCCAGTTTACAGGATTGGAATTCTATTTTTTTTCAAAGTCATTGAAACAACACTTTTACTGTTAAATTAAAGAAGCTTTTAGCAACCTGTTCCCTTTTTGGTTTCCCTCCTGTACCACCTGTGGAGCAGGCTGTTTGCCAGCACCAAAATGAGTGTAATCCTGCAAAACATCGGCTGTGAAGCTGCTGTTCTGTGTGCTCCTGTCCCCTGGCATTGTCTCAGAGGGCTGGGGACACACAGGACATGGAGCAGGCTTGTTGTGCCATTGTCTCCTTGCAAAAGGGATTGCTTCCTGATCAAAGTGAGATCCATAGAGATGCAGCAGTGTGTCTTCCAAGCTAGTACTGGGAACACTGTAGATAAAAATCACACACTGAATAGATTACCAGAGAGTAATAAAGTGATGCAAGACTATCACCTGTTAATGTGATGTTAATGAAACAACTTCCTTCCTTTGCTCCCTGTTTTCCTCTCTGTTCCCTGTACTGGCTCAAGCAGACCACTCAAGCGCGCATGGACTGTGCGCAGCCTCAGGCACGGCCTTGGCTGTGCTGGGAGAACTCCCCTGAACATCCAGCAACCCCGTCCTGCCTCCTGGTGCTCCGGCCTCTGCCCCTGCCTCCCAGGCACAGTGTCCTTTCTCTTGCTCTCTGCTGCCTCTTCCCTCACACACCAGCTGCACAGGGGTCATTGAAGGCCATGCATGAAGTGCTTTGGATGATAGTGGTCAGCTCTGGGGTCCCCAACACAAGAGGGATGTGGAGCTGCCGGAGCGAGTCCAGAGGAGGCCATGGAAATGCTGCGAGGGCTGGAGCAGCTCTGCTCTGGAGCCAGGCTGAGAGAGCTGGGCTGGGTCAGCCTGGACAAGAGAAGGCTGCTGAGGGGAGACCTGAGAGCAGCTCCAATCCCTAAAGGGGCTCAAGAAACCTGGAGAGAGGCTTTGGACAAGGGCCTCTAGAACACCTCCAAATGAGTGTAAACTCCACAAATGTGCCAGCTTATTTCCTGAACTTACAGGGGGTCTTTAGACTATCTAAAGCCATTCCTCCGACACACCACCAGCTCTGCAGCTGACCTGGAGGACATGCTATGAAATGCCTGTTGTTAATCTTGGTCTCCTTCGTGTTGTGGCTGGGGCTTTCTTTGCCCTGTTAGCAAAACGGTTTAATCACCAAACTAGCTTTTGCATTAGGTGTGGTGCTGGGCAGTGCTTGCAGGGAGCAAACTGATTGTTAACCCAAGAGCAGAATGGGAATTCCAGTGAACTTGGAAGACTTCTCTCTGCTTTTAGTTTATTTGGAAGAACTTGCGATTTGGGACATATGGAAATACTCCTTTTGACAGCAGTTTTCCTGCATTGCCAAAATGACCCCAGTGTGTTGCTTCTTGGTGCATTTGCAAGTAACCTGTTTTGGCATCCTCGGTGTTGCAGGATGCAGCACAAATAATGACTGGGGTTGCTGGTTTGGGTTTGGGGTTTTTTGTGCTTGAAAGGGCAATAATCTTATCATAATCTACAGATGCTGAATATTCTTGAATGCTGTTGCTTTGGGATTTTTTGAGAGATGCTCTTGCTTGAGAGTGGACGATGTTAACAAACTTAATGCTGTGATTGAGTCTTGGAAGCATTAAAGTGAGTCTTCTGAAATGAGGTTTTTGACAGGCCACACTAACACAGCGCTTCACAGCAGCTTGTGAAGATGTAAGACCCGTTTTGACCAGAGATGGCTCGGAGGGGCTCAGAACTGATGGCTTTTGAATAGTTTTTGAGAATGAAGTGGGGTTTTTAAGGCTTCTACTTTTAAGTTACAGATGGAAAAGAAGAGAGAGAAAACCCCATTGCTTCAGAGGGGTAGCCAAGACAGTTCTGTACACGCCAACCTTTGGCTGTCAAATTACGTGTAAGAGTTTGGATGGCCAAAATTCAACTCTGAAACTAAAATCAATTGTAACACCTTTGGGGTTTTTGTTTTTCTTCCAGGATTACTGGATAATTTCAGCTCTTGGATCCTTAGCAGTTTAAAAGCTTTTCTTTCAGTTCTTTGGTTTTGCAGTCACTTGCCTTATGGAGTAAAGGCTCTTTCAAAACAAGTGGGTAGGGATTTCCCTGAGGTGGCAGCAAGTTAAACTCAGGTCCCACATACAGAGTGGTTTGGGGTTTTTTAATCTCCTTTTGATCATCTGCGCTGAGGAAAACAAGTTGCTTTTTCCCCCCCCAAACCTCTATATCACCAGATTTTGTGTAAATGTTTTCAAGCTGCAGAATCTTACTTCACTTTGTGCCTGGCTGACGTGGACAGGTTTTGCTTGGCCATGCTCTCCCACAGCTCACAATAGAACTTCCTTGTGCATGTGCTGAATGGTTTTGTGAGCTGGGTGGTTTTGTGAATGATGTGGATGGTTGGGCAGGGGGAGGTTTGGAAACCATTTGATGCATTAATGTGCTGTTCATATTCATGGGCACAATCCCATGGTTGCAAACAAAGTGAGACCTTTTCTGAGAACATTTGGTATAATGGCTGTGAACAGTCATTCCTTCAAACAAACTTTGATCAAAGAATAATGAAAACTTAAGAAACAGTTCCATACCACTGGTTAAGTTCTTGCTTTTCTGTGAAGATGTGATGCTCTGCACAAGTGTGTGCTGAAGTGTGCAGGGCAATGCTGAGGACACACCAAGAGTCACCGTGCTGTGTGCTGCACTAGCTGCTTCCATCGCCCTCACTGCAGCCTGCAGAGATACTTGCAGAATATTTATGAGAATATATATATATTTTGTTACTCAGTTTTTAGAATAATAGCCACTGAGCAGTGGGATTGAGGAGGAAAGGGGAGTCTTTACATGATGAGTAACACAATCCATATTTTTGCAGTTATATACCGTGCTCCGAGAGGATACATGTGGCAGTGACGGAAATGGCGGCCTTGTTCCCAAAAGTAAGTACCATCCAGCATTGATTCTGTAATTCACAGCAAATTGAGGGAGTGAAATCTCCATGACTTAAATTTGTAAAGTCTTACCTGGCCCTAAAGCTGCAGGGAAAATCTAACGCTACTGAGCTGGGTGTCCTGTACACTCTGTGCCCGTGTCAGCTGGGAAGTGGGCTGGGTAGCAGTAAACAAGCACTAGAGTGAGTAACTTCCTAAACGAGAGCATGAAGCAGTATTCCCTGTGTGCTGCCTGGCAGCAGTTTGAAATACCCCTGGGATGAGAGAGGAGAAATTCCAGGAACTTGTTTCATCCACCCCTATTCCATGTCTGTGCTACAGCGATGGCTTGTAGCATCTCCTACAGTGCAGAGGAGCCTGTGTGGAAAGCAGCATGCCCCACGTTACAGATCACTTGTGAGCCACTACCAGCTAATTAAAGCAATCCTGAAAGGATTTTGGTGTTCTTTCTAGTTCAGCTTCTACTTTCTGTTTCCCAGAAACCCAAATCTGAGCTGGTCAGGACCTCCTTGCGCCTGCTGACGTCTAGTGCCTACAGACTCCAATCTGAGTGCAAAAAGACGCTTCCTGTGGAGATGTGCCCCGGCACCGACATCCAGCTGGTCACGCAGCAGGTCATCCAGTGCGCCTACGACATTGCCAAGGCAGCCAAGCAGCTGGTCACCATCACAACCAAAGAGAACAACAACTGAGTCACACTTGGCTTTTTAGTCCTGTTTTGTAAAGGCTGGATTGCAAACATAGGTGTGGAACTGCTTGGATTTTTATGAGGAAGAACTAATGGGGCAAGAAACTTTTTTTTATTTTAAGAAACCCTCAGTATTATTTTTGCATGTTTTCTAACGATTTTATGATTAATTTTACCCACTGCCTTATTTTGTGCCTGTGTTGCCAGTTTAGTTACAGGTAATAGCATGTTGCAAATAGCTGTCGAGCCAATACAGCGTACCAGCGTTGTCTCAAGCTCTCGCTAGGTGTTTCCTTGGGGGCCACGTTCTGCTTTCAGACGGCACTTTGCTAAACTCCCACTGGAGTCACCATGTGCACCAGCAGGCCACATCCTGCCACTGGGGCTTTCTGTCCTGGAGCTGCACATATCCTGATGGTGCTGACTGAGAATCCTGCAGCAGAAGAGGCTCTGAAGGCTCCAGGACCGTAACCGGCTGCCGTCCCAATGGAGGAGTGTGAGCCAAGTAGTATCTGTTTCCATATCAACTGTTGTGCAATAATACGTTCTTAGTCTGCTAAAACAAGGAGTAGTTGTGGGCATCCAAGCTTATGACATGTAACTATACGAGGTCTTTGTCACTTTATCTGTGTTTTGGAAGGAATTTGAAACGTAGTAGTTCTTTCTTTTAGTTGTCACTATGCCGTTAATATATATGTTTGATGTTACTTTAGGGCATTAGTGGTTAAAATATTATCCTTTGTTTCTGATTTAATAATTGATTCTTCAGTTTCCCACAGTTTTACTGTCAGCTTCAAGCACCATCTGGTTGGCAGCAGTATCTGTCAGTGACTCAAGATGCATTTTCACTAAAGATCTCTGTACTCATTGAAAAAGAAAGGAAGTTAGAAGAGTGCCAGTGCAGAACAGCTCTATCTGCCATAGCACAAAACCTCTGCACCTCAGCATAGCCAAATGTGAAAAGAGCTCTTCTATCCAGTAAGTTTTATGCAAATCTTTTAATATTTTAAGAGCTATATATGGAGTGACCCAGGTGGGCTGCATGTTGGAAAGGCAGTGGGGTCACAAATGTTACTGTGTGTTTTGGGGTTTTCATTCATCACAGTTCACAAAGCTTCCAAAATGTGTCAGTCCTTAATTTCAACAATTAAAAAGGTTTTTGGGGAGTCTAAATTCCGTGGACGGGGGGAGGTATCAGTGATTTTTCCCTCTGCTGTGTCCCACTTGGAACTGTCCCAGTTTTCACTGCCAAGGAGCTGAGGTGGCAGCGGGGTTGGGAAGCTGTGAACGTTCAGAGCTTTCACAGACCCCTTTGGGTCAGAAATGCTGTTCCAGAGCCAGGCTGCAGCACAGGGTCTACCCAAACCATGCACCCCTGCAGGCCTTCTGGTGGGAAACAAGTTCAGAGCTTGGTTCCTTCTCAAGTCAAGTATGTTTGTATTTTGTCTGAACACTCAGTGCCACAATACTGTTGGATTCCTGTTGCAATTAGCTCCCTTCTTAAAGCAGTGCAAGGTGGAGGGAGAGAAGGAATGGAGAGTCGATGACAACCCAGTAAATTTATCGTCTTCGGTGTGGGGTTTTTTACTTCCTTTCTGCACCTCTGAATTCCAGAAGTGTCTTTGACCTTCCAGGAATGGGATTAGACCTACAAAAGGTATTTGTAAAACATACTTCAAAATTATGCTACTGGCAGTTAAATACAGTTATCATCTTGGAGGAGCTTTTCCTTAACTTGGCACCATTGCCAGGCAGGAGGTGGTTCTTGAAGCCTCTCGGGCCACTGCTGTGTGCTTTTACGATATCTTGCCTGATTTCCAGGCCAGGGAAACATTGAGTTATGTTGTAATCTATCAGCTGTTTGCTTCTATACCAAACCGAACAGACACTCTGAGAGCTGCAAGTCCTTGTTCTTACTATGCCAGCTCCAGGTTTCTTAAATCCAAGCATTTAGCTCTACTTTTAGCTATAAAATCATGGTCAACCCATAACTGATATCCTATTATGTCGCCTAAACACCATTTCTGGCCACTTCCCTGCCTCCGAACAAACCTTTGTTCCACGTGGGTCATGGTCACACAGCACTGGGCCTCAGCTTTAGAACACCTCAAATAACAAAGGTGGTTGTGTCTTTTATGACTAGATCTCCCCTTTTTCCCCTCTAACCAAACTCTGCTCTTTCTTTACAAAATGCTGCATAGGAAAGTAAAAATTTATTTGCCTTTTTTCCAAAACTTGTATTTATCAGTGTCATTCTGTCTGTACAATATTTTGACTTAATCTTTTGTTTACAGTATTAGTATAAAACGTTAAAACCATTTCAGTGCGCAGAATTATTTGGGGTTACTTGACTGATGGCTCTGTAACGAGAAGATCTTGGAAAAGGTGTCTTCAGCAGAGGCACACCTGCAGTGCTGTGATGATGCCAGTCTGTGGCAGGGCCCTCTATAGCTCCTCATTCACTGGGCAGGACCTGACCAGGCCACACCAGCTGAAGGACCAATTTCAAGCACAGTCACCAATGATAAAAGGAAGGAATCAAGTGCAATAATCAACTAAACCCCCTCCTACTGTTACAGGAGTTGGCTCATGTAAAGAAACAAACAGTTCGTTCAGGTTGAAGTTATTCATTCTTCGTGAAACAAGTGAAAACCAAATTATAATGGAGTCCTTGGTGCCATCTGGAGAGGAACATGTTAAGGATTACAGCTGCAGCACTGGTCACCTTGCTGATCTGCAGCACACATTATGACCTGACTCCAAACACAGTGACTGGCAGTTCCCATCTTATGGGAAGGCTGGATCCTTTCATTCTTCAGATTCAAAGGGCCTCCTTATTTGCTGTGTTGCTCAAGTGTAGCGCCTGCGGCAGTACATCATCACAGCTCCTGAAGCAGTTCAGTCCTCTGAGGATGCTCACACCTCCCATCCTCTCAAAGCAGTAGAAATTGGCTCTTTAGCAAGGCCACAGCTAAATAGCTTCAGAAATCCAGTGAGTTGAGTCTCAGTGTCACTGTAGGCTATTCCAAAGCCACCACAGTTCCAGGAGTTCCTTGATTCTTCCACATTTTCTTTCTGTAGTCTGCAGGCACATTTAGTGCCCATTCCTCAGGTGCAAAGGACAAGAATCCTCAGGTCCATGCTGTTTTGGGGTAACTGTAGAGCTAATGGGGTCAAAACAAAGACAGTAACTACTTGATGGGCTCTAGAAGTAACATTCTGCACATGTCAAAGTGGGGAGACTGGTGTTAATACTAGGGAAGGAACAGGCCCAGTGTTCTGCTCTGGTGCCAGGTGATAACTAAGGGGCAGTGAGGATTGTGTCTGTCTGAGGCTATCACCTGTGGGTCAGGGCTGCCCCACAGCTCTGCTACCTACCCTGGGGCAATAGCCCTGCTCCGCCATGCGCTTGGCCTCCTGCTGCACCAGCTCCTGGCAGTGCTGCTGGGCTGATCTCTCCTCCTCTTCCTCCTCCCTCTGGCGCTGCTGTTCCTCCTGCTTTTGCAAGCGCTGTTCTGTCAGCTGAGCACAGAGAAAACAGGGTGGTTTCAGTGAGACCAGACATAGATTGGGCACCTTCAGCAACTGGGAGTGCTTCTGGGGAGCACACAGTACCTGCGCCTCCAGCTCCTGCCTCCGTGCTGTTTTCAGTTTCTCCTCCTGCTCCTTCTCTCGACGAGTCAGCTCTTTGGCCTCTTCAAGTTCTTTAATCAGCTGCTCTCGATACCTTATGGACTCTTCTTGGGCTTGTCTGTTTAACTCCATCTTCTCCTGGATCTGGCGCTGTCTGACTGTGAGCACCTTTGTGAAACAAGGATTAAGGGAGGTCAGTAAAGAAAAAGACAGCTTTGGAAGCAGAACTGGGGAAATCTCAGGGCAGATGGTTAGACAGTTCTCAGCAAATGAGTCCGACAAGCAGAAAAACTCTGTCTGGAGTAGTGATGGCTGAGGCCTGGTGGAGGGTTATAGCTGGAACCAGGAGAGACTTCATTAAAAAAGATCCTCACCTCATTCATCAGGCGATCTCTGGCTGCCTTCTCTCTTTGCCATTCTTTTTCCCTCTTCTCCCACATCTTTCTAGCTTCTTCTCTAAAAGGGAGGAAGAATTATCTCTGAGGTTATTACTTACAGTTAAGAAAACCCCTGTGTACTCCATGGGCATAGACAAGCTACCCCATGCTTTAGAGGTGCAGCAAATACTGGCCTGCAGCAGGAGTTCCTGGACACTCAGGTGTGCCCTGGACATAGAAGGGCTTTGGGAGGAAGGCTGCCTCTTAACAGGGATGTTACTTCACATGGAGGACAGGTAGTTAAGGGCATTGCTGTCAAAGCTGGGGCAGTTACAGCTGAAGCTCTTCCAAGCCTTCCCTCCACAACAGAACCTTCAACTAAAACTTGATGGCAGTGCACACTGTTCTATCAGCAAAGGAGATGCTCTCTGCACTGGTTACGCCACTCAGCACAGGATCTCTTCAGAAGACATTCAGAGGTGGGGGGACTCACCTGAAAATAGTCTGCAGCTCTGCTTCCCTCTCCTTTTCTAACTGGAGCTGCTCCTCAATGACGCGTTTCATCCAGGCAGCATCTGCCACAGCCCGTTCCCGTCGTGCTGACTGGCGGCACTGCTCCTCATCTTCTTTCTTGAGGAGGGCTGATAGGATTTGCCTGTCTATCTCCTTGAGGAAAAACCACAGGATTAACAGCTATGCAGCAGGCTTCCAGCCTGGGTGCAGAGCTACTCTCTACAGTTATTGATGTTGACACTCAGTCTGCTGGCTTCCCTGTGATCCTTTTGCTCCAGTTCCTGCTCATGAGCTGGAAGGAGCTTCCTAACTACCTGTGAGCATCAGGGGCAAACACATGAACGGAACGTAAAGAATGAGTTTTTCTGCACACAGTATCTACAAAGCATAAATCAAGACGTCCTTTCTCTTACCAGCTCCTCTTGTATCTGCTGAGCTCGTCTCTGTAACTGGGCATTGCACTGATGCCTCAAAAAGCGACTGAAAGAGGGAAACAAAGAACATTCAATCTGACTCTATAAAGCCTGATGTTTTACACACCAGCACTTAGAAGGGTGCTTCTGTGATAACATAACTTATAGCCAACAGAGGTACTACTGCTAACATGAACAAAAAGCAGTAATGCACCAATGCATTTGCCCTTTCTTCTTACCCAAGCTCTCTCTTCTTCCTGTGCTCTTCCATTTGTTTCCTTCCTTCTTCCAAGCTCTCCAGCTCCCACTGCTGCTTTAATAAATTCTCTTGTTCCTTTTTCAGCTTTGTTGCCTAAAAGGATTAAAAAACAACCAAGAAAGAGTACATCAGAGAGCTAGGATAGCCCAGAGAGAGTGTTCATAATGAGTCTGTACCCTGTTCTGCTCCTTTGCAGCAATCAAAATCCTCACTGCAGGAACTATTCCACATTAATTTCATTTGTGGCTCAGTGGCTCACCTGAGGAGGAATTAAGGCTTACCTCTCTCTCCTGGAGCTTCAGTTCTTCTATTTGTTGCAGCAGCATCTCCGCTTGCTGCTTCTTCTCCTGCCGCCGCTTCTCTTCCTCCTGTCTCATTCTTTCCAGCGCTTCCCTTCGCGCAGTTTCATACTTGTTTTCATAACACTTTTTCTCATCAAGCTCAGTTGCTTCTCTCTTTCCAAGCCAAAAGAAAACATGGCATTAGGCTAAAGTAAAGAAATAGCCTCTGGCTTAGGAAATCCACAAAGCAAATCATTCAAGTGAGTTGTACTGGGAAAATATGGAACAAAATACGCTAGGAATGAGCACAGAGACAAAGCAGAACTGTCTGCTGATGAAAAGGTCCCCATGTGCCAGTGGGGTTGGAAGGCACATGGTGTCACACCTCCATATGCTCACCATTTTGGGAGCCCACCCTTGTGACCAGTAACACCAGGGCTCTCCCCCTGCCTACCTGGGATTTCTGCTGCACCTGATCCCCCCAAGCCTCTCTCACATGTTTCTTGTGCAGGTCGGACTCCACCTGGGAAAACAGCAGATGTGGCATCACTATTAATGCCAGAGGCTCTCCTGGGATCACCACCAGGATCTGCCTGTCTCTTGGGGCCATACGATGACCTCCAAGTTAAAAACTGATTTAATAACTCCAAGGCAGTGAGGACTAAAAAGAAACCAGCATCACCTCCCGGAGCTCCGCATTGTTCTTCTTCCAGTGCTCATACAGCAGCTGCTCAGCGACCTAGGAGCAGGAGAGTTGGCTCGTGTAAGGACACCGGAGGGTACCAAACCCTCCCCAAGCAGCCGCTAATGGAGGGCACCGCAGCCCCCAGCCAGTACGGCCGAGAAGCGAGCCCCGCTCACCTTCCTCCGCCGCTCCTCGCTGCCCGCCCGCAGCCCCTCGCTCCGCTGCCGCACCCCGGCGCGCTCCGCCCCGCGGCCCCGCCGCAGCTCCGCCGCCAGCGCCTCCTGCTCCTCGCCCAGCAGCCGCCTCAGCCGCTCCCGCCGCTGCTCCAGCCGCGCCGCCGCCTCCTCCGCGTCCCTCCGCGCCGCCGCCGGGCTGCCACACACCGACCCGCGCGTCACCGGAGCGCCCGCCGCCACCGCCCGCGGCCCGGCCTCCCCTCGGCGCCCGGCCCGTACCTGCGCGGGGGAACGCGGGGCTCGCTCCACCGCGCCTGCTGGGAGCAGCACACAGCGGCCTGAGCGAAGGAGCGGCTGGTGCGCTCCCACTGCTGCCGGCTCCGCGCCTCCCGCTCCCGCCCGGCCGCCCAGCGCTCCACCGCCGACACCCGGCCCCACAGCGCCATCGCCCGCCGCCAACGGCCGCGCCCGCCGCCGTGGCAACGCCTACGGCCGCTACAGGCGCCGACGAGGGACAGGCCGCGGTGCGCTACGCGGAGAGAGCCGGGCTCCGGGCGAGCGGCTCCGGTTTATGGCGCTGTAAACGCTCCGGGTTCAAGGTTCCTGCGGCACCGAGCCCCGCCCGGGCTGGTCTCTGCGGCTGCTGCCGGAGATCGGTATCGCTGCGCGACCGGTTTAACCAGAATAGCCGGTGAAAAGACCGGGTTTGGAGCCGGGACACCGGTAAATCCCCCCCGTCCCCTCCCGCTGCCTGCGCGGAGCCCGGTGTCATTTAACACCCGCAGCTCTCAGCAGTGTTTAATATTAATTAATCGCTGCGGCTCCGGGTCGCGCTTTGTTCTCTGCAGCCCTGCCTGAGCCTCCTGCTCCTCCGAGCAACTGATCTCCGCTAAATAATTAACAGCGACCGGAACTAGCACGAGGTGCAGGAGAGGACTTTGGACAAGTGCCTGTAAGGGCAGGCTAAGGGGAACTGCTTTAACCTGCCAGAGGGGAGACTGAGATGAGCTCTTAGGCAGAAGCTCTTCCCTGGGAGGGTGCTGAGGCGCTGG
>WYDI02035865.1:0-44511 GCA_009867235.2 Psittacus erithacus | reverse complement strand
GCAAGCTGCTCTAGTGGAAGGTGTCCCTGCCCATGGCAGGGGGCTGGAACTGGATGAGCTTTAAGGCCCCTTCCAACCCAAACCATTCTATGATTCACAGATAAACAACCCTGCACTGAAGATCACAGACATGGAGAAGCACAGGAGACACTTAAGCGTCTATGAGGACTTGTTAATTTACCCTGACTTTCACTGAAAACGTTACATGTACAAAGCTGATGTGGAGCCTCTGACTTTCTGGGCTATCACATTTGCCCAATAAAGCTCTTACTATATACTACCCTCCTGTTATATGCAGTATGATATGTATCATGTTTTCAAAAGTGGCTTCTCACAGAGAGTCAAAACTGTCTCCACTTGAGTGATGCATTATTCTGATTTCGTGAGTATTTGCATTAGCTGTTGGGATCACTAAAAAGCTTCACAGCTGTTTTCTTTTAAATTATCCTGCAAACTGAAGCATTACACAAAGTAATGTGAAAAACTAGGGAATACTCACTCATGAATCTAGGGAAATGAAAAAGAGGAAACATTTTGTGTTTGAACAATCTATATTGTTCGAATAAAGACAGCCAAAGTATTCCATTATCTTTCCATTTTATTCCCCAACAGCAAAGAAGCTCCTCTCTCCAAATTGCAAATACACTTGATTTGCCACGTATCAATAGGTTATTGGTCCCTAAAGCCCCAATGCTTCACTTTTCCCCCAAAGATACCTTTTCAAAGGCCATATGAAGTGGTGACACCAGAACCTCAGAAGTCAACAAAAGCTTCAGAGTTGAATCCTTTCAGTCTTTTCCCTACCACATGCCTAGAAATCCCTGCCAAATCCATCCCTTTGCCCTGCCAATGTACTTGTGGGATTGGAGTGGTGGCAGAAACAACTGTATTTGAAAATACAGTGCACCTTCATTACTGTCAATTTTCAGTCCTGTGATTTCCATCATCTCAAAGATGCAGCCATAACAAGAGCCTAAGTTCTTACTGTTCATTCAAGCTGACACTATAAATAGCCTGCTGCATTTCGTGGCAGAGCATAGAATTCCAGCACTGGTGGGAGAAACAAGATTAAAGCAGTGATTTAAAGAAAAGCTGGGGTTTTTCCCTTTGATTACAGAGCTGCTGAAAAAACTTCTTATCTTGAGGGTCAGTGACTGCTTAGGCCTCACCCATTCTAGGCCAAGACTGAAGTTCAGAAACCTCGTGTAAACAGCTTTTAACTCATTACGGTCTTGCACAGTTGCAATGATTCAGACAAGTGGTTCCATGTTTTCAGGTATTTGGTATCCAGTTGAGAGCCACTGCAAAGCCTCTAAAACCCAGCAGATTCTGTTGTATCTCCTTAGGTGAAACCTCTCATCTATCTTTAGACATCTGTATCCAAGCCAGCTGTCTAGACTTCCTATATAATGAGTGCAGAGGAACAGGCACTGGGGTGGAATTCCCTCATCTTATTGCAGACATCTAAACTGGATTAATTGCTCTTTAACAACACTCACTTCCATCCATGAATTATAGGGGTAGTTCAGAATTAGGCCAAATGAGATGTTTAAAGTTAAGTGATATGTATTCCACTCATCTTCCTTCCAGAAATGCTCAGTACAGCTGATGATGCTGATTTGGGTGCATGTAGATCAGATGTGTGATGGGTACATTCTTGTCTGAAGGGCTGACTTTGTGCTGTTTCACTTGAAAGAAATGAGACTGTTGGCTAGAATTCAACACAGGCAAGATCTGGCTCCAGGACCCTTCAGGGAATCATATACGGCTTGTACAGTGTGATGAAAAGTGCTCTGAAGGCAGGCCTTTCTGCCTGGCTGACTGCTGTGTATTCCTACACACTCCTTAACATAAAAGGAACTGTGGGTGGAAATATATTGAAGGATCATGGCAGCTCTCATTAATTATGAAGATCAAGAGGAGTTCTTACTGCTTTTTTAGTGTATTTCCTATACTGAAATTAGTGCATTAACTGTTACTTAAACTTCAGCCATCAGTATAATTTAATCATTAGCACAGTCTGGTTCCTGTTCTACATTTTTCAAGTAAACTACCTTGCTGCAGTAGCAGTGACTGAGCAATGTGGGACAGCACTCCACACAAATGCAAGACACTGAAATGGACCACACTGCAGGGTCAAAGAAATAGCATAGTTTTCATCACAAAGACTGTTTCCTATCCAGGAACCCAAAGGCAAGTGGATTTTCAGAGAAATTCAGCATCTACTACATGGAGGCCCTCTGAAAGTCTTTTCTCTGATACCATGTTTGTCCAAATGACCTACAGAAGACCACAGTGGAAGTGGAGAAGTTGGAATAGCTCTTTTTTTAATGTCAGTGGATCATCACCAATCTTCCATCTGAAGATGAAGCTCCTCTTTACAGATCTAGACCCTTCACCAGCTCCACTGCCCTTTTCTGGACCCACTCCAGAACCTCAGTGCGTCCCTCTTGTAGTGAGGGGCCCAGAACTGAACAAAGGATTCAAGGTGTGGCCTCACCAGTGTCCAGTACCAGGAGACAATCACTGCCCTGGTCCTGCTGGCCACGCTATTGCTGATTCAAGCCAGGATGCTCTCAGCCTTCTTGGACACTGGAGGACAAGGTGGCTCATGTCCAGCTGCTGTTGACCACCACCCCAGGACTAAAGATCTGTCCTCTGCTTAGTCCATTCTGTAAAGACTGGGACAACTGACAGTTGCACTTAGCCAGGCCTGCACAAATAAAGGGACTTCTATGGCTGTTGCCCTCAAAGGTGAGCAAACATCACTGTATTTTGTAGACTCAGGAATCAAAACTGGGAGGGATTAGTGTCTCTAATGCAGAGTTGGGTGCAGAACCTAGGTGGCCAAACACTAGGCATCATCCTGTCTTACTTCACTCAGTTCATGCATTTCATTTTATGCATATTCAAGTCAGAGAGGAAGACCAGCCTTAGATCTCCCAGCTCTATCCATTAGGCAAAGCTGCAGCCTGTTTTATAAAGCCTCTGGTAATTCTCTGTATTCCTCCCATGTAGCCCAGTGTATCCCCAGAAAAATACAGGGAAACAAAGATCACTCAGAATGGGGCAACTCCACGTTTTCCAGTTGCCAAAGCATCATGTACACTAGCACCAGTCATTTGCAAACCACCCAAGCTCTGTCTTTGTGCATTGCAAATCAAGATTCCTTCAGGCTCACCTACTATTTTTCATTGTATGACAAAAATTATTCACCTCTGCTGCTGCTGCTGCTGCTGCTCCAAGTATATGCCACTGGATCCTTCTCATTGTCGCTGGGGGTGTGAAGATTTATTGTTTTCTCTAACCCTATGGAACAGAGTTGGTAACAAACTGGAGCCAGCCTGTACTTTATAGGGAGAAAAAAGGAGTCTATTTTCCCTGTTGTTTGGGTCCTGACACAAATACTATTTCAGACCAAGTAGAAGCACCAGATGTTTTCTACCAGAGCTACAGAATGTGCAGTGGCAAGGGATTTTTTTCCTGTGCATGAACTGAAGCATGTTAGAAGATCAAAGATGAGGGATGGAAGCCAGGAAGAAAGAAACTTCCCATCTGTGCTTAGAACTTGAAGAGAGATTTCAGTACCTGCAACTGAAGTGGTGTTTGTTGGGGGAAGGGAGGGAAATGAGCTCCAATCCCAGCACTTAGAGAAAAGCCAGACTTTCAAAATGCCTTCAGCAAGCAATGCATGGAGGTGGTTTGGACAACTGGCCTGACTATGGGTGCTGACCACTGAAACAGCCAGTGCTGCCACTTTGATTTCTTAGCCTTTAATTCTCCAGAAAAGCAAGGCTATCCCCAAACAGGCACTGTGACTGTAATTTAACAGAGGGCATGTTCTCCCAAAAGATCCCAAAGCACACAAGAAACATTCTTTGTAACTATTTTCAGATGAGAAAACTGAATCATAAAGACATTTATGTGACTTACAGTCCCATAAGTTCCAGTCACTAAAGCAGTCGATAAGCTGGTTGCCCCCAGCCAGCTTTGCAGACTGGGTGAGGCACAAGTCTACGTTACTGAGCATTCCTAGGGCTTTGCTGGCTCCATACAGAGGTGTGGAATATTAGCAGTCTTAATGTGCTAGGCTGAAGAAGAATGGAAAAGGTAGGAGGCCACTGACAGTACAGCTAGCTGCCCTCCACTGCCTGCAACATATGTGTGTTCTGAATTAAGGAAAGGTTTCAACCGAAGACCCTGACTCACCTCAGTGAAATACCACAGTAATGAGCACCACATAAATATGTAGCTCAAACCCCACAGCACATCTTGTTTTGGCATTGCTGCAGAAGAAGGGGCTGCTATCCTGGCCACAGGATGGGAACTAAACTGCATTTTGTTCTCTTTCCACCAGAATGCCCACTTGCAGCAGAAGGTCTTCTAGTCCAGAGGAACCACCTCCCATCTGTTGGAATTTCAGTTTCCCACCATAATATTTTTCCCATTCAACCATCCACTGATCCCAGCTGTGTATGACAGTAGACATTAGAAAGTTTAAGGAGTCCGTGTGATGTTTTTATAAAAAAGAGATTATTTCTTTCCACTGAAATAATACATCCTATAGCAAGATGCCCCAACTGACCTTGCTCACCGACTGGATATTGCTGCAGTCATTGCCAGGTGGAAGGAGCAGTCATGACTCCCCTAGATCACAACCTTACTCAAATAGACAGAGAAAGGTTGAGAAAGCTTGATCTTTGCCAGGTGTTCATTTTCATTTTAGAATATTTATTATGGAAGAACCTTTATAATATGGATTTTGTCTGTCAGATGCTAGGACATAACCCAGATCCAGGAACTTACGCACACTGCTTCAGTTTCCTGCCATTGCACTACAGAAATTGTATTATTTTCCAATAAGGAAGAATCACCGTGAGGATGCTGACAGTGTGGCCTTCCATAGAGCACTGTACAGACACCTGACATCTAGACTCTAATCTAGTTTCTGAGTTCACTGCTGGTATAAAATGCAAACTCCCTCCATCTCAACTGTTTTCACTCACAGTGAAAGAGGAACAATGATACCAACCTGATCTGTAATTGCTTTAGCTGACCAGACCAAATGTGGAAGGTACACATTAAAATAGCTTGTGCTGCCTACTCTAATATTTGGCTCAGTCCTAAATACTCACAGACAAGCTCAATGAATGCTGCAATTGCTCAGAACTGACAACTTGCCCTGATCTTCAGGGTGCACTACAGTCACTAACCCAACAGTCCTCACAGTGCCTTTAAAGCACAGGCATACTCCAGTCCATAACTAAAAGCAATCAGACACACAAGAACTGTGTTGAGAAACGGGATGCAGTAATTATGCCCAATATCCCTGATGAGACTGCACTACATTTTCCTCTCTGCAAATGTCAGGGCTTATAAAATCAGAGAATCTCAGACTGGTTTGTGTTAGAAGGGACCCTAAAGCTCATCCATTTCCAGCCCCCTGCCACAGGCAGGGACACCTTCCATTAGACCAGGTTGCTTCAAGCCCCATCCAGCCTGGCCTTGAACACTGCCAGGGATGGGGCAGCCACTCCAGACAAGGCAAATGTATTATATACGTCTTGGATTTGGCTGGTAGAAAACCCCAATGTGTTAGCTGCGAAGGTAGAAAAGAAAGAAAGGAAAGGCGATATATTGTGTTCTTTTACCCTCTTTAGAAGAAGTAGAATCTGAGGAGTGTGGCAACAAATATAAAGTTAACAAGTGGAAAACTACAATTAAGGTAAATGAACCTGTGGAACTCAATGCCAGAATCTAGTAAAGGTAATTAAGATAATTATACTGCAGTAGTATCTATGTTAATTCTAATTAGAATAAGAAAGTATGAAACAACCCTTAACTCTTGATGAAAAATAAACACCTCTGAACTGATTCTATAATTGTCTGGCATTACCCTTAAGGCTTGGCTCTCTTTTCTTGGAGTCTGTGATAACTGTCAGCTTCCTAGAGGCGATGTTCACTTGAACTTGCTTCTGGTCTGGTCTAGTACGTAATTTGCCTTGACCTTTCATTTTATATTCTCTGCAGTACATCTAAGAATGCTTGTGGCAAAAGAACAGAAACAGCAGATTACTGAGATATTTATTGAAGAAAGTAAATAAGAAATTAATAATAAAGAGACTTTTTTTGTGAAAACCACTTAAAAATATGAATTAAGCTGTGGCACACCCACCTAGCATGCAAACTGTGTGTAGAGCTAAAGAAAAGATATGAAGACATATGCAAACTGGGCTTAAAATGTCATGGAAACAGCTGCCCTCCCAACAGACTGAAAATTCATTTCCTAGTATGCAGGCAAGTACGTCAGAAACCCACCCACTCTCATCTATACCTCTGTGCCATACCAAAAGCTATGATATTTAAGCAGACTATAAATACTGACCCCAAAAACCCCCTACCAATTTATCAAATCTTGTTGTTTGATTGTTTGGGTTTTTTTGCAAGTGGGCTTGTTTTAAGAGATTATCAATACTTTGTGACATCAAGGTTGTAAAACAAAGCCATGACCATATTGCAATTCCAGAGAAAATTGCCTTGAGGATGACATACTGCAGTGACCTTCAGGTTCCAATAGTTAAGGAGCTGAAGTCTTGATTGCCACACTTTCAATCCCCAGCTCATGCAGTTCCCCCTTCACAGGGCTGCCGTGACTGATGTGGGGAAAAACAGCCAAGGGGATTTGTAATACAGGGTTCTGTCCTCAGTTGTTTCCACAGGAAATAAAGAGGATATTAGATGTTAACCCCTGTAAACAGCACTTCAAACTTCCCGGACAGTTTCACTCTCCCTATCCCCACACTGCCAAAACCCCCCATATTGCTACATTTATAGATCAGCTTGTGTACC
The DNA here is from genome assembly GCA_009867235.2 of Psittacus erithacus. Lineage (NCBI taxonomy): Eukaryota > Metazoa > Chordata > Aves > Psittaciformes > Psittacidae > Psittacus > Psittacus erithacus. Next base: position 37,662 of record WYDI02035865.1, on the reverse strand, counting down.
TGGTAGATCTACAAGTACATAAGCAGGTTCATCCGGGCAGCAGATGAAACAAGAACCTTGTTGGATTCATTCCATCATTGCTGCCTTGAGACTGTATTGTTTTGAGAAGTGTGGAGTGCATCAAAAATATTGCAAGCCTGTGTCACAGAAGCAGACAAAAGGGTGAAATATTTCTCTCGTACCAGTGTGGCTTGAAGGAGGTGGGTGTCATTCCCAACACAAAACAAGACCTGTCCCACAACCACTCTGGCATTTGTTTTCATGGGAACTCTGCCTGCAGACTGCCAAACCCATGGGCTCAGCTGGGCTGGGCTGTGCTGCCACCCAGCTCTGCTGGAAGCTGCTTTCTGCAGTGCAAGATTATTTGCAATCACTTTCCACATCCACAACCCTCTAGCCTACAGCAGCCATTTGAGAAAGGTGAGGTTTTTCACCCATTGCAATGAGAACACATCCAAGAACCCAGTGCTGGGAAGCACATTGTGCTCCCAGTCTGATGATTTCAACAGGGAACTGAGGCCCCAGTTTAGCAAAAGTCTTAAGTGCAGGTTTAACTTCACATGTGGGAGCAATTCCCATGAAATTAGATCAGACACATCATGAAAGTTAACTCCATACCACTGCTGTACTGTGGCTTGCAGGTGCACAGCCCCCATCAGGATCAGGCCTTTCCCTGCATCATATTGTTTTGAGGCAGCAGAACACAGGTAAAATGGGATGCCATTAAGAGACAGTACTAAGCTCTTAGTTTGTAAATCCTTTGTTTCTTCAAGAAAGATCCGCTTTGCCGATTTTTCCGATTCTATTCCTGCCTTTCACTCTCTTTTCCAGCTGCATAAGGAAGTCAAACGCCTTGCTCAAGGTTACGCTGACTGATGTACTGGGGAAATAAAGACTATTTCTGGCAGCTGTCTTTTCAGTCATTCATTTCCGTAAAATTCTAGTTCTAGTAAACCAAGTTATAACCTACAATTTACACCTGATGAGGTGTGTCTAGTTCATCTGCACTGCTTTCACTCAGTGTGCATCTATATGCACATGACATTCTGTAGCACTTTATAGAGAGGTTATTTTCAATAAGTAATAATAATATTTCCATTCTGAGATGACATTTACTAAGCACAGTTGTGTTTATTACAATACACTAAAACAAGGGATGTTCATAAAGGGCATTTTGCTGTATTCTGGTTTTATTGTATCAAACCTTCCCATCCACTAACAGTTAAGCCCAATGAAGCATCTTTCTGATAAACCACAGAATCAAACCTGTTTATATAGCTGCTACATATTCATTTTACAACAAAGATTATGTGTGCAGTTCTGTCTTTATTCAACTCCAACACGTCTCCTAAGCTGAGGTGCTGAGTGCAGGTGGCATTTATATTACTGTATCATCTATTTACAGGAGATGAACTCCTGAGAGGCAGAGAGAGCCCGCAGCTCAAGCCCAGCTCCTTTGCACCCTAATGACAGTACATGAGGTTTTCTGGCCTTCCAGCACCTTCATCACCTGATGTCAGTATGCATTTCAGAAGACTGTTAACTAGGAATTCACTGACCAAAGAGGATTGTCTCTGAAGAACAGTATAGTCACAGGGGACTTATGGCCCACTCAATCTATATAGCCATATATGCTTGGGAAGCAACTTGTCTCATTAAGAATCTTCCTATAGTGCAGCAATAAATAGTGTCTTACATTAATAGCAACCGAAACACTGAACAAATAACTTTAACAATTGCATTTGTTTCATTTTATCACCCAGAGAAGTAGGTGAAGTAACCAAATAACCATTGTAGGGGTGGGGGAATCTATGTTTCAGGTTTAGGGGTTTAAATTAGTATTTTTTAATGGACAAGATGTTTTTCTAAGCTACTGGTCTATTTGTATTTAACCAAATAAACCCATATAGTGTCATACATGCCCTGCATGTATAAGCACGTAAATACTTGCATATAGACATGTTCCTTAACATGCCTAAAAACTGCGCAAATGTAATTGTGTAAGTAATGAGAGAAAGAAGTCCGTTGTATTCAATGCAGTGGACAAAGGCCACATTCTAGGCCAAAACTCTGTTCTTGGGCAAGACATTTAAAACCACCCTGTTTCAGTTTCACCACCAGTATACTGGCAGTATCTTTTCACCAGCACACATGCTGCCTGGATGAATGAAGTTTTTAATCATTCACTTAAAGATTCCATCAAAATACCACTAGCAAGCATACACGCAGAATTGGAAAGCTAAATCCTTATTATAAAAGCACACTTACATCTAGCAAACTGGCCTGTTCTAGCCTGGTAGGAGTACTGAATTCAGGCTACGTTAAGAGAATGATTGAGAGGGAATGGTGTAGCAATTGGTTGCTGTTCTCAGCTCTGGTACCAGTCTAACAGTCAAAAGCAACACCTACACAAAAAGCTTTGCTTGGCAAACTGGAAATCTCCAGGAAAAATGGTGTTTAGGGAGACAGGAGTTCCCAAATCCCATGAAAAACATACTAAATACTTTCACGGGTAAACAACACATTCCTATTCACTTATGTTTAAGAAAGTGGAATTTGATACCCCTTCACCACATCCATTTAGTTCTGTCTTCAAAGTGTGGGAGCACAAGTACAGTCACTAAGAAGATAAATGCTATTATTTAACATTATTATTTGCATATCATGTCTATTAAATCTGAACAGGATGCCAGGACAAGACAAGCTGCAAGAAAGCAGAAAAACTAAGCTAATGCAAAATAATCCTGATAAACTGTGGGAATCAAGCTGTGATTCAGCTAAAACAAGTGATTGTACAACTCTACATTCATCTGGACATGTCAAAAAAAGGGGAAAGGGGAGAACACCAGGGAAATAACCACTGGGTACAAGGGACTGAAAACTGAACACCAGCCAGGGATGCGCTCTGAGGAGAAGATGAATTGTGGATAATTTCAGTTCGAACTGAAACACTGAAATTCCTCAGTTACAGCCAGCTGTGCCTCAGGACTGGCTCCAAACAGCACAGTTCACATTGGAACCAGTCACCAGGCTAAAAATCCTGGAGCTGTTTCCATCCTGTTCAGTCTCTCTGTTTGCGAGGGCGGAGGCATCAGCAACCACAGCAATAAAGAGCAATGGCCACACCAGCCGGCAGTGGGGTCCTCCCTCCGTGGTTCCAGGAGAACAGCTCATCTTTTATTCATGAAGAACAAGGCCTCTGGAGGTCAAAGCAAGAAAACAGGAAGTAAATATATCTTGAGGGCACTCGGTTACAAGCTGGAGAGTGTCCAGGACATCACGAAAGGGAGGCGTGGGTGAAGGATGGAAGCGTGAAAGCTCCCTTCCTACCAGCCTTCCTGCCATGGGAAGAAGGAGGATTGATTACACAGGGCAAACCACACCCTGCATGTCCTGTGTGATGACCCAGTGCAGCAGGGATCAAACTGAGCTAGGATCCCTCTGAGGTTTGGTTTGGAGAGGCTGCTCTTTACCCCAGCCATTTCCATAGTCGGTTGCTTTGAGTTCTTCAGGTAATCTCTCTTCCCACTTTCCACTCTCCTCTCTCATCCAAAACCTACATCACCCTAATGGAACTTCTGCTTGTACCTTCAAGATAGGAGCACACTTCAGATCAGGATAAGCACCTACCTGGGAAAAGAGATCTTTTCTTTCCATATAGCCAAACAGCCCTCTTCCATTTCCAATTGCCCCCAATAACAAAGACCACCCTTAATATACCACTAGGGAAAACAACTTCATGCAATTCTTTGCTTCCCTGAGAAGACCAACACGAAGCTGCAGATGTCATGTCAGCTACTAACTGGAGACATGGAGGCATCAGGGCTGGCTCTTCCTGAACTCAGGACACTATAGCAAGACCTTTCCTAGAAGGTTGAACTCCTTGCATATTTCTGGAATCTGCAGGGAAAGAAAGAGGCTACCTATTATTTCTGACAGACTTCCTAAGAGAAGACACATGCAGGGGAAGTTTTCTCTCTTGCAAAAAATCACAGAAGAAATATAGCATTTACATTAACATCCATCCTTCATTGTTTTAATTCCTATCTAATGAATATTAGCCCTCGAATATCATCCCTGCAGGGCTGAGCAAATGAGAAACAAGTCAGAATGAAGTCAGAGCAGTCAGAATGAAGGGAAGGGAAAAACTCACACATCAGGAGAAGCAGAAAAATGTGCCTTGGGAAGCAGCAGCCAACATTCATTTAATAATGCCAACATTTTATATGCAAAGCTTTCCTGGGTAGCAGTAAAGCATATGGAGTAATAATGGTATGTGGTGGGATTAGATAAAAAATAAATGAATATATAAGGTGCTTTTTATGGTAGGGGGGTGAGGGGAGGAAGAAATAATTCTTTATCAGTGCAAGCATTATCTAAAATTACTCCTGTAGAAAGAAATTTTAAGATCAACAAACCCCCCTAAAATCTGCCCTAAATTAAATCCCAGTTTTACTCAAGTTGGTGGGAGTTTTCTCCTGCACTGCAGGTTTTTCTTCATCAAGATCCATCCTCTTATGCAAGGGAGTCCCAGCAAGGCAAACGCTGCTGCAGGATGCTCTTAACATCTACATCTGGCAGCAGAAGTCATGCACACAATCACTTCACAGCTTCCTCAGTGAAAAGGGAGAGACCGTGGAGGCAGCCACTTGTGCAAACACAGCCCTGCTACAGTCACTATCGGTGACAAGATCCTGACTTGGAGGAGAAAAGGCACTGTACTGCTCCACACCAGCCCCAAGCTGTGGGTGCAAACAGCCCTGCAAGTTCTCAGGGTGACAGCTACAAGGAGAAAAGCATGACAAGCACAAAGGATAACGCCTTTCTCCCACACCTTCAGCTTTATCAAGTATTCGTAGCCAACATCTGCATTTTGGCATCCAGAAAGATGTATGCTTCAAGGATTTACCTTTTTTTTTTTTTTTTTGCAGACAAAAGACGAATTCTAAGAGGAAGTCTATTCTCTTGGCTGTTACGGGTGACCCTATGTGGCTTTTAACACAAGTGTCCATACTCCCTCTACTGTCTGAAGCTGTAACCACACGTCTGGTCTTGTACTGGTAACTTGTTCTCTATTATGTGCTTAAAAAACCTCAAAGAAATGAAATTTCAATTTCATTGTGAGTCTTAAGCATCCAAAGGTCAGGAGATCAGGACTAGCAGGTCACTGCTCCCAAATCCTTTTCTTGTAACCTAGTGTAAAGTACTGGACAAATTCTAATCTCTTCCTCAATACACGCATAAAAATAACAATAAAGCTTCTCTGGCTTAAAATTGCAGCCATCTAAATCCACTCTTCTAAGTATTTTCAGGTGCTTATAGAAAAGAATTGGAAATATAGGCAAATTAGAGTCTCTTGGTAGCAATAAGCTGAAATTGATCTTTCTATCACTATAGTTTCCAGTCTGTGACTTGCCTCGCTTCTAGCAGTATGGATTTCCTAACTGCAGACTAAGGTGGTGTGCTGCTGAGAATTCCTTGTGACTGCATTAAAAAAAAAAACATTTAAAGGTATTTAATGCAAATGTAAAAAGCAATGAGATGCCATAAATAAAAGTGCTCTGGTAACAAGGCAAGATGTCAAGCTGTATTTACCCAGAGTGTTCAGGTGGGCTGCCACTGCTCTGCAGCTATGGATATGCTAATGGAAAAGGAAAGATGAGGCAGTGGATGGGGAAAGAAACTCTGAGGTGGCAGTGTGCTGGTGGAGAGTGGATTGTATTTAGGGAGAGCTATTATATTTAGGGAAAGAAAAAAAAAAAGGCACATATAACATTAGCTCAGATCAGCACAACTGTACCCCTGAGGGACATTCTACAGATAGCCATATGGAGAATGGAGGGATGTGAGGATGCTATAAGAACAAATTAATACTTTGCACATACTGACAGTGTCATCCCTGGTTTTGCTCTAGAGCTCAAGTACAGCAGCTCTGTAGGAACCACAGCCCCTTTCAGACTGGGTGCAGACACATCAAGACCACAAAAACACCTAATATAGTGATGCCTTATTTCATAAAGCACCAGTCCAGCCTCCCTTTGACCACCTCATCCCTACTTTAACTCCTGGTATTTGTACAGCTTTGCTTTATGCTTTCACCCTCAGTGAATGCAAGAGAAAATGGTCTGTAGTATCAGAATTCATCTCACTGTCTCTAACCTAACTGTGTGAAAGGCAGAGAGTGGGAACAGGGAACAACCTCAAAGGGGACTGTGGGCTCTGCATTTCCCTGGCAGCAAGACCATCTGTGCTACGTGACCTACTTGTGTCTGCCAAACAACAGCACACTGCAATAGGAGGTGACAGCTTTAACTGTAACTTCAGGGCTGGTGGGATAGGGCATGGACAACCAAAGAGCTTTGCACTTCCCTTAACACTGTAATTTCAGATCTTAGCCCCTGGCCTTCTAGACCGCTGGATAATGTATATTAGTGTCAGCCCTAACAACAATGGTAAGCTGAACTCACAGATTTAACCCAAAAGCAAAATGACCTCGAATACTGAACGGTTCTCCCCTCCCTCCCAAAACCACTGTATGTAAGGAATTTTTGATTACTTATCTGTACTGAATATGCAGTACAGATACATACCTTTCACTAATGATTGCCTAGTTTTCTCTTTTGTGCTTTATTTATACTGCCTTCTGGATTTTACACCTCACATCCCCCATCATAAATTCATCACCCTTGCTCTTCGCTGTCTTTAACTACTGCCTCACTTTTAATGTCTTCACTGATTTCAACTTCTTGTTCAAACTGAAAACAAGCTACCCTCAGTTTCATCAACCACAGCATGCAAAACAGCAATTATTTTGCCACAACTTCTGCATTTACCCAACCCTCTGACAAAATCTGTTGCACTGAGCTTTAGTTTCCCTGTACAGTCTAGACCATGAGCCCTTGACTGGAGTTGAGCTAAGAAGAGCCTCCATATGGTCTTTAAAGGACATGTTCCCTACATGGAGCACATGCAGCTGGGACTACATTGCTTCTGGGATGACCACAGCATCACAATTTATTTCTCTGATGGTGATCTCCATAACCAGTAGTAGGTGCTGTTTGAATACACTCAGAAAGAACATTCCCCTCGCCAACTATATCATGAAAAAAAGCCTTTATCTGTACTCTATACTGATTACAAATACTTAGCAAGCTTTTTCTATATGTCTTTTGGGGTGGGAGGGAGACAGGTCAGAAAGAATAACCTTACATTCAGGATTATTCTTCTTTCAGGATAATCCAGTACATCTGCATGCATGTGTATTTGAGCACTGTTGATGACACATCAAAAGAGTTCTGCCATTTCAGCACTGAATTTGGAATTCATTTTATCCTGGATGTATCCTGTGACCTCAGCAGACAGATTACAATAATAAAAGCAGTACAGATTTTGGGACAGAAGGGTTTTAAAACTTTCAGCTGATGTCTGCCCATCCACCTTCCCCGCATCCCCATCAACATTGTTATGCCTTCAATAAATACTTGTTCTATGTTTGGTAACTGCCAGAACCACCGCGAGAAGTTACTGCCTACACAAGGAAAAAGACCGTGCTCCAAAAAACCACCTACTGCAACTGATTAACAGGAACATATCACAAAATCTGTCATCGGGCTCTCTACAACAATTCACAAGAATAGCCCTTCTTACTTGTCCTTTGGGTGCTTATCAGTAGCAATCCTATGCATATAATGGGAGAATTAATGCTGGCCAGGAAAATTATATCTTATCTACAGGCTGGTACTTCCGAAGCAGCGTAACAACTGTTTAATCTGGCAAAAACCCAAAGTGTGTCCAGTGTGCTGTGCTGACAGACTGTAATGAGCAGCAGTGCTGTGTGCAGCTGCAGTATTTCACTGTCTCATGTAGGGTTCTGCTGAGCACTGCACTAAGTTAAATCCAAAGGCAGAGTAACACAGTGAGTTTGAGGCATTACAGGCACAATGTGTTCATCTGGTATGTGTGCCAGAGTCTGAATACTGAAAAAGAAAGCCAACTGTCTCACCCTCATATGCCATATAATTGCAGTGTTATTTAATTTTCTACTTAACCTCCAATGGAGGCAAAGTTAATCCACAGTTAATTCAGCCAGACAAGTAAAGGCTGCAGTCCACTTTCAGTTTCACCCTTACATAATGCTTATTCTAAAACCAGTAGGAACAATGTACAGCTATTCATAGAAATAAATATGCAAAACAAGACTAAAGCACTGACCTGCCTATGTACAAACTCAGCTATGACACTGCACTTTGCATAACAGAAACTTCACCCTCCAGAGTTTTAGAGCATTGTGAGAAACTCCATCACTGTCAGGTGACAGGCAGAACCAGTTCTACAGGCTGAAGGCGATGCTCCCAGCGGCCAGTGCTCACAGGCCAACCTCAAAACCCCAACCAGCACTGACAGCAACAGTGGAATGCTAATGTGTGAAGCGGTAAGAAGTTACTACCTTAGAAAGCATCACCCCTCACACAGGGCTTTAAATATGCTCGGTTCCAAGTTCCTGCCTCATACCGATCTTAAATTAGGGACACTTCCCAAGGAATCAGAGCCCTGACTGACGGACAGATCCTATGCTCACTGACCTAACACAAATATAATTGGTTATGTGGAGCATAAGGAGAGCTTAAAGGGGCTAGTAACTACTGAAGTTTAAAACCAACAGTCTGGGGATAACCAAATTCTAACATGTTACCTACCTTGCCCAAACGACAATTACCGGCCTTTACCTAGGTGGTAAAGGAACGTGTACGATTTTATGTATGTCTGATAAATAGCACTAGAACTACACACATCCCTATTACCATACTTACTTAGAGCGTTTTGTAATCATTTGTTTCCATTTTATAGGGGAAATGAAGACAGCTAAAGGAACAAACAACGGTTTAGGCTCGTGAAGTGTAAACACATTGCGGCTTTTATAGATTACCTTAACCAGCCGGCAGGGCACAAGCACAGCCCCCCCGCTCCCAGGCGGCCTTCGCCATCCCGCCCCGGGAGAGGCGGGCCGGTGAGCGCGGCCCTCCTCTCAGGGCGGCGGAGGGGAAGCAAGGGGCGGTCCGGGCGAGCTGCTGCCGCCATGGAGGTGAAGACCGCGGAGGACGAGAAGGCCGGGCCCTCAGCAAACGAGAAGCGGGGCTCGTCCGACGCCACGGAGGCCTCCTCGGCCGGCAGCGGCCACCATGACCTGCCCTGGTGAGAGGCAGCGGGCCTGCCGCGGCGGCTGCGGGCGGCCATTGAGCCTGCGACAGGCTCCGAGGCTGGGGGGCTGGGCCAAGAGCGCGCTGCCATTGGTGGAGAGAGTGGCGGGAGGCGGGGCTTGGCGGCGAATAGCCTATAGGGTGACAGGGGGGCGGAGCGCGCCGTTGGCGGGAAGGCGGGCGCTCGCGGCGTTCCATGGGGCTTGCCTGCTGAGGGGATCGCGTAGGCCGGACTCAGGCCCGGGTGCTTGGGGTCCTCTCTGCGGGATACAGGAGCAGAGTCTGACACGGCAATGGGGTTCTCTCGCAGTGGTGAGGGCTCTGCTGCATTCAGTAACCTGCCCAGGTCCGTAGTGGGCAGCCTGTGGTGGAAAGCGAGAGGTCCCATCGAGCCCGTTCAGCCCTGCCTTGTGCTGGTCATGAGAGAGCGCCCAGGGCGGCATCTCCCCTTACCCTGGTGTGGAACTGAGATGCCAAACTCGTGTCGAGCTGTTTTTCTCTTCCTTTTTAATAATAATGGGATTAAAACAACCTTTCAGGAGTTTGTGTTGCGGAATGTTGTGCTTAGCAGCGAGTGGAGACCCTGCAACATTTGCACTGAAGGCATTGTCATCTTTGTCCTATGCTGGCACAGAATCCCAGACAGTTTGTGTTGGAAGGGACCTTAAACCTCATCCAGCTCCAACCCCTGCCAGGGGCAGGGACACCTTCCACTAGAGCAGCTTGCTCCAAGCCCCTGTGTCCAACCTGGCGTTGAACACTGCCACGGATGGGGCAGCCACAGCTTCTCTGCGCACCCTGTGCCAGCGCCTCAGCACCCTCACAGGGAAGAGCTTCTGCCTAATGTCTCACTTAAATCTACTGCCTTTGAGCTTAAGGCCATTATCTTAACTATATTACTTATCTAATTGAACTATCTTGACATAATCCTCCTTTTCTGTCAATGCAAAGCACTACTAAAGCTTTATTAGATATGCTGAAGTGTGCAGGGTTTTATTTTTACAGGGTGGAAAAATACAGACCCATGAAACTATGTGAAATAGTTGGAAATGAAGATACTGTGAGCAGGCTGGAGGTGTGTATCTGTCTTTTTATGTTTTATGGCTTAGCTCAAAGACAATTCTGCATAAATCCATTGTCTAGTAAACGCACTTTTACATCCATATGTGAGCATGTGGGAAAAAATTTTCTGATTTATTTAAGAAATTACACATTTTAGGACTTGTTTAATTGGTGTTCTAAGGAAATATGCCTTCTTAAATTTGGGATGTTGTTTAAATTGGCCCTGTTTTGATGCAACTTAGAAAATTTGTAGCAGTTATACTACTATTGTTTCAATGAATAATATAGTATATAATTTATTACATATTATGATAATGTATAATATTATATATGCTATATATGATTTTTATATACATAATATATATAGTGTATATAACCACAGAAAGAAACAGACAATGTTTTCTTCTGGAAGAATAGTGTTTTCTTCTGGAAAAATAGTATTTTCTGTGACAAATCAGTTTGTGAACACTGTGTTAACAGAAAGCTTATACTAGCAAGCATATAATTAAAACGGATGCAAAGGAAGGGCAAGAGTACTAAAGGCCTGTGGGATTAAGTGCATTTAAGTTTTTCCATATTATTCTAAACTGACTTCTAATGGTTCGATTAAAAAAAAAAATCCCAAACACAAAAGCAGCAAAGCTAAGAAACATGAAAACAGAAGGAGAAAAAAAGCAGCAATGTTTCCATGCTTAAAATAGAACAGAATTGGATCTATTCCTTCCATTTCTTTCTTCTATATTCTCATGTAATTTTTTATTATCATTCTTTCATAGGTCTTTGCAAAAGAGGGGAATGTACCAAATATTATAATCGCTGTAAGTATTGCTGTGTTGTACTATATTTCACTGTGTTGGCCCTGGCTTTGGAAATCTAGCCGTGGGAGCCTCTCAGTATAGATTTGTATTGTGCCTGAATTTATTGGTAAGAGAGATGTTGATTGCACAGTCATGGAGCACTGTTCTTGGCAGAATACACAAGTAAACAACCTGCTGTTAAAAATCACCTTGGCCCTCAGGTGCCTATTGAGCCATGTCTTTTGTTTCTCTCCTCTCCTGGAGGCAGGATCATGAACTCAGGCAGCCTTTAGTCTGATGTTCTATGTGCAGTTCCTCTGCTGCAGCTGTTCCCATGACTGGGGAGCGCTGTAGAGAGTACAGCTTGTAAAATGACATCAAACTCACCAGCAATTGCTGCATTGTTGCATTTCTAGGGCCCCCCAGGAACAGGTAAAACCACCAGTATCCTCTGCTTGGCTCGCGCTTTGCTTGGTCCTGCATTAAAGGATGCTGTTTTGGAGCTGAATGCCTCCAATGACAGGTGAGAATAAATAAAACTTACCAAACTTTTAATGGAGAAGCAAATACCCATTTTTCTATTTAAACTGATGCCAGCTTGGTTGCTATAGTAAGGCCTCTAGCACTTATTTCAGTGCAGGTTTTCCAACTAAAAGCTGGGCAGTCTTTGATGTCCACTTATGAATATAGATATATTAACTGATGTTTTATAAACTTGGTAGATGCTTTCATATACAAAAATCTAAACAGGTAGCGAGTACCATCCATAATGGTACTGTTTTCTTGAATTTACTTTAAAGAGCTAAGCTTCCTTCTACATTTATGAAGATCCTCCTAAAAATGAGCAACTTGTTTATACTGAAATTCTTTATTTTTAAAAGTCCTTGTTGGGACTCTATCTAGAAAAGTGTCCATGTTGTGCTAATATGATGCTGTCTGTCCAGCTGGTTTTCTTGGACTCATAGAATGGTTTGTGTTGGAAGGGACTTTAAAGCTCATCCAGTTCCAACCCCTTGCCACAGGCTGGGACACCTTCCACTAGACCAAATTGCTCCTGGCCTTGAACATGGCCAGGGATAAGTTTCTTAAACTGTTCTAAGTTACAGCTGGGTCTTTGGATGCAACTGTGTGAAATACAGCCAGAGCTGTCTTAAATGCTTCTGCCCTTATTACCCCTGCCATTTGTCAAACATAAGTAATTTCTGGCAGTACTGCCAGTAAGGTTACTGATGTATATACTGCTACTCTTAAATTACTTTTTCAAAACCTTCAAAAATGAGAATTACTAGTGTTTAAATCTGAATCCGTTAGGGAGTCTGGCTTACAACATGGTTTCACAGCAGTTATACTGGCACACGTGAAGGGGCAGGAGCAAACAGTGGGAGAACAGGGAGCTCAGGAGCACTTCAGCCGCTGTGGCTGCTGAATAAAATCTTTTATGTAATTTCACTCAACTGATCATAAATCACTTGTTTTATTGTTCCAGAGGCATTGATGTTGTGAGAAACAAAATCAAAATGTTTGCTCAGCAAAAGGTCACTCTTCCAAAAGGTCGGCATAAAATAATCATCCTTGATGAAGCAGACAGGTATGTTGTTTTGTTCTTGACCTCAGCTCTGATGTGAATGGGTTGCATCTGCCCTGTCTGCAGAGCTACTGTCTTGGGTGCTTCTAGTAGACTATCAAAACCAATTTGTTGGGAAATAAATATGCACTGAACAGTGTTGTTAAAAGATTATTCATATCAAGCAGAGATCATTTGTTTAAGGGAGATGCTGAGTGTTGCATGTGAGTTTTATAGAGGTCTCAGCGACTACCTGCATTGCGGGGTGATTTGTTCACATGACTACCAAAAGCTGCTTAATTTATCAAGCCAGAATATCAACTAATTTATAAAGCAATGTTTAATATCAGTAAACTCTGATGCTTTTATAAAAACAGTGATTAGGTTGCACCTATAAGTCAGTGAAGGGCAGAATCTGTCCTAACTCCTTTTCTTCCCCAGCATGACAGATGGAGCACAGCAAGCACTGAGAAGAACTATGGAAGTTTACTCCAAAACAACGCGCTTTGCACTTGCCTGCAATGCCTCTGACAAAATCATAGGTAACATGCTGCTAGTCCCTGGGTGTTTTGTTGCATATTCTCTGTACTGTTGTGTAACTTCCAGAGCAGTTTTCAGACATACCTTGGACCTGCTCATTACAAGAAACCATGGTACTTCTGGAAAATCAGCCCGCCTGTACCTCCAGCTAATCAAAGAAGAGTGTATTTATGCAGTGAACCTCTGAACAGCTGCTTTTGATGGATAGTGCTATGCATGACCACAGAAGCAGATTTCTCATACTTGGGGCTTGATCTCCATCCAACTCTGCTACAGTTGAAGATGTTTGATGTATTGTTTGTTGGGTATTGAACTCCTTTTATTGTCCTTCTTGAAACATAATCTTTAAGTTTGCCTATATGCTAACACATCATAGACCTTTAGACTTTTCTTGTTTAGCTGTTAAAATAACATGATAAACATACACATTCAGAAAACCAGGAGCTGAGCTTCATATATATTGGCACATGTCTGCGAAAACTCAAGTAGCACATTTGGGCTCAAGTGAAGAACTATAACAATTGTATATGCTTAAGGACATGCTGTATTCCATTTGGAGCTGACATGTTTTTCTTTAAGAGAAGATGAATGAAGTGCTGGAAACTGAGATAGCTTCTTCCAAGATGAAAACAAATGGATTTGGGTGAGGGAAGAATGTTGCAAAAGGAGAGAAATTCTAATTACACATCTGTCCTTAGAGCCTATTCAGTCCCGGTGTGCAGTGCTGCGTTACACCAAGCTGACAGACGCACAAATCCTCGCAAGGCTACTGAAAATTGTTGAGAAAGAGGATGTACCGTATACAGATGATGGACTAGAAGCCATTATCTTCACAGCCCAGGGAGATATGAGACAGGTAAAAGAAGAAGGGCAATGAAACAAAAAGGCTTCTGTTTAAAGTAAAAACAGCTCTTTGAATTTGTGGCTTTCAATGATTTGTCTTTGGAGAGGTAAAGCAAAGGGGATGTGATCTGTGTCACAAAAGTGACTAAACTATTTGATTTTGTGAAGTTTTAAAGTGGATCTGCTCCTTAAAAGTGGGTTGGTGGGAACTGGATACCAAATTTGTGACAAGAAGTCCGCATGCATCTGTGGTTTGCTCTGTTGCTCAATTGAAAACTGCTTATTTGGCATCATTATCTGACCTGTTTCAGCCTGAGGAGAGGATTGAGAAGTAGAGCACTTCAGAAAATAAATGAAGTCTTTTTTTTATTTTCACAGGCATTAAACAACTTACAGTCCACATACTCTGGATTTGGCTTTATAAATAGTGAAAATGTCTTTAAGGTTAGTAATACTGAAGCCAGTGGTGCTAGAAGTTTAGCATTACAGCTGTGTGAGAACTGCCATCAGATATCTAAGCCTTTGAACGTGCTTTGCCAGTTTGCAGACTGTGTATGTAGCAACTACAGAATTAGGCTGTAAAAAAGTGCATGTGCCTTTTGAAAAGGAAGAACGTGGTTGCAGTCCCTGATGGCATGCATGCCTGAGACTCTGTGGCTTTCCAGCTCTCTCAAAGCACACAAGTCACATAACTGCTGGGAAATTTCAGTGATAACTTTTGCATCTGTTACTGAGGTGCTTATGAGCCTGCTGTGGCAGGATGGCTGAAAAGTCATTTTCTGTATTGAAGAACTTGTGTGATTTGGTACTTCAACTGTATACAAACTTGGTGAAAATAACAGAGATTTAGTGCAGAGTCTTCCAGTATTTCTGATTTCCAATATTTCTCTCCAATATAGGTATGTGACGAGCCTCATCCTCTGCTTGTGAAAGAAATGATACAACACTGCATCAATGCAAATATTGATGAAGCTTACAAGGTTGGTTTTCAGGCGTTGTGTCAGCTTACACACTTTTTCTCCATAGAAGTCTTGTTTTCCATTGATGAATTCACAATGTGTGTTCTTTTTTTTTAAGACAGGAGCAATGCCACATAGATAAGCTGATGAATTAAATCCTTTCTTATGCAGGGGTTTGTTCAGATGAGTAAGCCAACAAACTAAAAAGCAAGTTGTATTGAAATTACTTGCTAAACAGTTGTTAAATCATCTGATGAACAGTACATGCAGTTCCAGTAGCAATATCCAGCTGTTCCAAAAGTAAATAGACTTGACTCACGTGGGAAGTTTTGCAGATAAATGAGGGATTATTCCTGCCTGCACAGATTCTTGCTCACCTGTGGCGACTTGGATATGCTCCAGAAGATGTGGTTGGCAACATCTTCCGTGTGTGTAAAACCTATCAAATGCCAGAATATCTGAAACTGGAATTTATCAAGGTCAGTACTAACATACTAGTGTTAGCATGGAGTCTGGTGGGGTCTTCTGGGCCTTCTTGAAAAGAGGATGTGATCCTAAGGAGCAGCCTCAGGTTTTTTCAGTTTGAGATTTGCTATATATTAGTGTGAAAAAGGTCTTTCTTAACTCATGACTTTCTTTCCCACTCTGCATCATCAGTTTGTCAGTAAGAATGGTCACATGAAGTTTAATGTCTGACCACCCACAGAAGCATCAAAAGTCACCTTAGTGATTGGCTAGAATTAATATAAAACGTAGTGTTGGCTGAATTTATTATGTATATCAAAGCCTCAAATAACTCCTTGAGAACTTTCTTGAAGTTTATGGTTGATTCTAGTCAAATAGATAATACTAAATTATAACACTATTAATATTAACAACCAGTTGACAAATAGTAAATGTGGTGTAATGGAATCACTCTTCATATTTAAAACCTGTACTCAAATGTATGCACCTTGCTTCTTATAAAGGGAGTGGGGAAGTACAGGCTTTGATTTAAAAGAAAACCCAAAGGTATGCTAGTTGTTTTACAAGAGAAGATGCATTTCTCTGAAGTCTAGATGAATTGAAGTTGGTCTTTTAGCAGTAAGGGGTATGTTCTCTTTAGCCATTAGTCATACTATACATAGACTGGGGAAGGAAACTGAATTTTACAATGTCTTTATCACCAGGAAATTGGTTATACTCATATGAAGATAGCAGAAGGGGTGAACTCACTTTTACAAATGGCTGGGCTGCTGGCAAGGCTGTGTCAGAAGACCGCAGCCCCTGCAGCAAGTTAGATACTTCACTGAGCTGAAGCTTGTGTTCCGGAGGGTGAAGGCCTGGTGTGCAAGGTCAGCAGCTCTGTGTGCGTCCTCAGTCCTGCAAGCAGAGAGCCTGGTCCCTCAGTTTTACTGACTCACAAACAGCCAGCTTCTATGATAAAAATGTTTTGTACTTTTTTACTTAGACCAATAAAGGTTTACCATTTACATTAATCCGAGAACTCTTATTATGCAGCTGAGGTGGAAGAGAGGGCTGTGACAGTCCAGAGCAATAAGGTCTGTGATGCACTCAGCAAAACATCAGATGTCAGCAGTACAAAGACCTAACAGCAGGAGAAACAAAGATTGAATTGCATTATTAGCGATTACACTTAGAGCCTGGTCAGGAGTGGTCTTAGCAAGACCAAGAAAGAAAGGCATTGGCACAAAATAAGACATTTAATGAAATTATAATTGAGGCATGCTGAGCAGTGCCACTTCTGGGGTGCTGTTCATGGGCTGTGGGTAAGGAAGAAACTTTCACCAAACGCACAGGAGAAATTTTACGCATTTCTTAATATAGTTTGGATATTCCTTTAGCAATCTTTAAAAAACTTACCAAATTCTGAGATGCTCTGTGTTTGAGCGTCCTTTTCTGTTCTTGCTTGTCCACGTTAGATGACATCATTTCACTATAGTTTCAGCATACCAAAAAGCTATAGCATCATACTTTCTTGTCTGTTCCGTTTTGGAAACCACCTTACACGTGCAGATGAGCAATAAAGCATGAAAAGCAGAGTGAAAGCAGATATAAATTGAATTTGACCACCTCCATATCAGGTGCGAGATGTGTGTTTCCAAGCAGAGCCATCTTAATATAATTAAGCATGTTCTACTTACAGCAGTCAAACAGAACACAGTAGAGGTACAAGTTTGGGTGCCTACACTTCCCCCTACTCATCCTGTTGACATTTTCCACCCCAAATACTCAAATTGCCTGCACCACAGCTGGGTCACTGCCAAACTGATCTTCACTGCAGCATCAGTTTTGGGCTTCGGCCCAAAGCCCAGCCCCTGCTCCAAGGCAGAGGCTGTGTGCACCCTTCCTTTCTCTGACTCAGCCACAGGGGTGATGAGTTTTGGCAGCAAGAGCTTGTAGCATCAGAAATTGCCCCATCAAGACTTTCTGCAGCCTCTCTGACAGAGCCTGAAGACAAGCCTATTTAATGCAAAGTGCAGGAGAGCAAGTTAAGTGGCAGCAGGAGCTCTGGCACATTTGAGCTTGTTCCAAAATAGAATAAAGCAAAGAAGCTCTTAGAATAATGGATGCAGTCCTCAGAAGTACATTTTTCCTTCACTAGGTATTTATTGGACTTACTTTTTGATTCTCAGCCAGTGAATTGTCCCTACTAGCACAAACATGGTTAAATACATGACTGATAATTTAGTATGAAGGGGCTTAAGCTGCTGAGTTCTCTACAGATGCAGAAACTGAAATCAGACACATTTAGAGAGCAAGTCATTTTCCTCTGGCTGTACATCACAGCCAGCCTGCCCTGTCTTTGTTCTCTAGTTCAATATGTTCATTGCTGAACAGGGAAAGAAGAGGTGGTACTGCAAAGTTTCATAAAATACCCAAAGTTGTATTGGGAGGGCTCATGAGGCTGGGCCTTGCCCCACTGGATGTACATACAATCTTGCTCAGGCATCATCTGCGCAGCAGTGCTGGTGCCAGCGGAGGGTGAGAGACGTTCAGGATCTGTTCCTACCTGGCGTAAGTGGTTTTCTTCTAAACTATGTTAGAGTCATAGAATCATTTGGGCTAGAAGAGACCTTTAAGATCGAGTCCAACCATTACCCAGGCACTGCCAAGTCCACCACTAAATTGTCTCTCAGCACCACATCTACAAGTTCATTAAGTCCCTCCAGGGATGGTGACTCCACCACTGCCCTGAGCAGCCTGTTCTGGTGCTTGACAACCCTTTAGGTGAAGATATTTTTCCTAATATCCAAACTACACCTCTCCTGGTGCAACTTGAGGCCATTTCAGTAGCTGCATTTCACAGCTCAAGTTTGGAGGCAGCTCTCTTCTGGGCACTGTGGCATGTAATCATACTTTTCCTAAGAAGAATAGTATTAGCCCAAGAGGCCGCCAACACAGTCTGTTGTACCAAAGACAGCTGCTCACCCCCCTCTCTGAGGACTGAGCTTCTGCTTTCCAGCAGCTTGCTCAGGTTCCCCAGTTCCATTCAAGAGATGCATCAGCAGTGCCAAAACTACTTCTCTAATCCATCTTACATTGAAAACAGGAAGTGAATTGCTCGCTTGGCTGCCTACCTAACGTGAGGAGAGAGCTACATGCACCCAGGGGAGATGTCATCTCTCCTTGCGTTATGTTCAAACAATACAGGCTCTGGCAGTTGTGATTGAGCACCAGAAATCCTCACACACCTAAAATGTCCTGGAAGGACAGTGTGTCAGTGAGCACACTGACATGCACATACCCAGTGCAAGGAAAATCCATAAGGTTTTTCAGAACAAGACTGTAATCAGTGCAATGGAAGTTCCCATACAGCCCCTGGATATCTTTCAGCATAATGAGGTGACTGGCTTAAAAGCACTTGAGGAGCTTTACAAAGCTAAGGACAGATTTACCCCTGGCTACAACTGGTTGTTCTGGAGGGATGTAAGGGGGAGAATTGCTCAGACTCACAGTAAGAGAAGGGAAGATGCTGCAGACCCAGCCCTGCCTTCTTTGGCTCCACAGCTTTCAAACTCAGGTTTGGCAATGGAGGAACCGTATACCAGGAAACTGTATTTGGTGTAATCCATGTCCCTGCTTTGCAAGGCAGTAAATCTTGTACTGTAGTGTTCACCTAACGGCTAGAACTTTCTGGGAGCTCTCTAGCTGGATCTATTAAAGCATGCCAAGGATCTTTTACTGCTGCTAATCTGCTGATCAGTTAATGGCTCCCTCCAGTTAGAAGGTGAATCAGCAGTAGGTGTAACGTCACTGCACATCACTGGAAACAGAGCTCGTCCTTTCCCTCCAGCAAAAAATCCACAGCACTTCATGGAAAAAGTGTGAGCTTCGCGTGCCGAGTTAGTCACCACGGATGAACCAGTGGTGACAACCTCATGGCCCTGGAAGCAGGAACAAATACATTTGTAGGAGCTACAAGTAAACCTTCTCCTAAGACAAGCTCCAGCCTTCCCGCTGTTTCAGCTGCACAAACCAGCCACCCATGATCTAGATATACAGCCAAGTCATTTGCAGCAGGAAGCAGCTGACATCTCCTTCTCCCTCTCCAGAGCCTGCTTGCCCTTAGCTCCATTTCTCTGCTCACTCTTACCTGTCTTGAAGAAGTGTGTGTGAGCTGTGTCCCTCATTGAAGCAGTTTTCTGAATTGATTTTAAAGAAGGCGGCTTTTAAGAAGCTACATTTTCTCCCCATCAGATCCTACGCATCATTCCATGTCATAGAATCATAGAATAGTTAGGGTTGGAAAGGACCTTAAGATCTTCATGTGTTTCCATCTGTCTCACCCAACCACTCAGACAAAATCTGCATCATAGCAAACTATAATAAACCACTGCATTTTCTCTGGAGGCCTTTCAGCTTTAATAAATAAGTGGTAAAGCGGTGCCAAATCTGTGCATCAGGGCTGATGTTCCTAAAGCACTACTAAAAGACTTAGTGCAGTTTTTCAGGCTGGCAGCTGTGGATCTGACCTTCTCAGCTGTTGCAGGGTCTTTGTATTGTTACAAACCAGATAGTGAAACACAAGAAAAATTGCCATGGATACTGTGAATTACAGGCTGTAGATAAGGCAGGGATTTAATCCTCTTTAGCTCTGGTGAACAGATTGGTATGACATTTAGCTCCAGAGAACCACTGCTGTTGTAAAAGCAACCTCTGCCTCACCAGTTCCTCTCTTGTAGAAAACTGCTTCTGTGGGAGAACACAGGAACTAAATCAGAACATAATCCCTATGTCTTAATGCCATCATGCATGAGTCACCCTGACAAATTAAGTAGCTGGCTGCATTACTGCTCAGCAATTTAAACATTCATTTCATGCTTGACAGGAGAAAACATTGCACAGAGTGGCCATCCTCCTTCCAGTAGACGTGCAGGGAAATGAGATGGGAAATGGCCCGTGGCCATTGAGTACTTCCTTCAGTTGCAGGTTTGCAGTTGGACTTCCATGGGACTTCAAGCAGAGCATTGCTTCCTTTTAGTGGCACCTTCTGCATGATCTTGGGCACAATTCAGTGAAGAGATTCCTCTGAGGGATGGAAATCCCCCTGTGTGCTCACTGGTGTGCTCCTACAGCTCAGCTAAGGACTTCTTCAGACTTTACACAGAGTACTTGAAATGAGAGGGGGAAAAATAGTGAGTCCATTGACTTTTAATCCCAGCTTTCAACTTCTTAACTCTGCTGCCCACTACATTCTGTTTCCAGGGCAAAAAGCAGGGCCACACTGTGGCTAACACAGAAATGTAATCCCCTCCCCTCCTCAAAATCTCTCTGTGGAAGAGGAATAGATGCAGAACTACTTATAAAAGTTACCATTAGAACACTTTTATCATTGTTTCATGGCTAATCTTCCCTGCCAGCAAGGGGCAAAGCTCCCATCAAGCTCTCTTTGGCATAAATCTAATCCTCCCACCCCCAAATAAATACATCAACCACTGGCTCTCTTTTACCTTTGCTTTGACAGCTGGGCAGGGCCCGATGCAGGAGCTGTGTTGACATAGTCTGGCTCATCATCCAGGCTTTCTGTCTGCAGAGCTGCAAGTAAGCGATGGGAAGCACTGATCAGTGAGTGGGTTGGTCTAAAAACACATTCACACCATAGACATGCTCTGTGCTCTGCCAACGTTTAGCCTTTGGTGACAACATGGCTTTGCGCCTGGGCTAAGAAACCTCAGGTTAGCATCAAGGTCTCGTTGAAGGGGATTCAAAATGGTCACAGCAAGCAATGAGCATAGAGAGCTTTTCAGAGCCAAAACAGATGACTTAGATTTAGTTTAGAGAGTGTGCAAAGAGGATAACAAAAATCACTTTACTTACACAGCTTCCAGTCCAGAGACAGAAAGCTCTTATATACACATGTATAAGTTCACCACTATCTCTCAGGCCAGAGTACCAATAAGCTTCACAGGAAGCCACATGTTAAACTGCTGTTTAAAGGTTATCTTAAGAAATAGGAACCCCTGACTAATGCAGGAGAGTGTTGGGCTGACCCACTGGATGTGCGTGCTGCACATTTATCTGTCAAAGGGGATTACAAGGCTGAGCTTGCAGCAGGGCAACTTCAAAACCTAAGAGGGTATAAGACATGAAGAGCAACATTCTCCTGTAGCATCCCACGGTCAGGGTTTAGGCACAGCCACCTACAGAGTAGCCTTTTGAGTACTAAAACACCACATCTCACCACAGCAGTATGCAAGTACAAGTGCGTGTAGCAATTTGCACATTGCCTTATGTGTTAAGCGCAGACAACTGAAGGACAAATAAGACTGGGGCAATGGCTGCATTGCTGTGAGCATGGTCTGTACTGGTCTAGTGCCCATGAGCGCTATCTCTGCTTAGCAAACAATTGCTGAGAACATACCTTCTGCTTGATGGAGTTGCCATGTGTATATCGCCGCGCTATTCTCATAGTCTGCAGCATCATCTGTGACCAAGAAAAGTTTGGACAGGATGATGCTGAACAGCAAAGGGACTAAAAATGAGCCTTTGTGACTCCCCCTCCTACTGCTCCATGCACGTGGCTGAGTTTCCAGCCAGGCGGCTGCTGTCCTGCCCTGCATCTGCTGATGCTGCCTCATTGCTTTTCCAGCCCTGACCACGTGCCTGGGTATCTGCACGCACAGATGGGATCAGGCTGGTCCCTGCTGCTCCTGCCTCACCTAATTGCTCCGGCAGGAGAAGGGCAGGCTTCAACAGTGCATAAAGTGTTAAATCTCTGACGGAAACCAAATTGACTTCCTATTCTGGTTGCAACATCCCAGGGCAGAAGCTGGAAGCCCTTAAGCTGACATTGTGGTCCAATGCCACCCTCCAGCAGCTTACTGGCTGCAGGCTTCTTGGGCTGGACATGGTGACAAACCCCATGGTGAGCGGGAGGCTAGAACTGTGATCAGTCTTGGCTGTAACAACACTCAAAACCTTGAGGAGCAACACAGACCCCAAACTGCTGCAGAAACCTCCAAGTTAAAGGGATCAGTTGGAGATGAGCTCTCATCCCTTAAGCATTATCATATGCATCTTCCTGCAGCAAGCAGAAACACTTCAGGTCTGCTTTGTGCCTGCAGCAGCCCCGGCACCCTGGCTACAATAGGAAGAGCTGAGCCTGTGAATGTGAAGGGTTTCCTGAGCTGAGCAGGTCACCCTCCTTCTCTGCACTCCCAGGTAGCTTTGTGTGACACATGTGAACCACAACAGCGGCACCTACCCAGGTCTGAGCCCTGAGACGCTCCAATGATGACGTTTTGGTAGGAATGGGAATCCTCCTCTTTTTCTGGTGGAGAGAAGAAAGGGGAGGGGACAAAGGACTGAAGGAAGCGTAGGTGAAGATCCCTCAGCACCTGCAGGAGCGGGCTGTTTCCCACAGAGAAACACACAGTAGATAAAAACCAATCAATCTTTGTGACAGCCTGCGCTGACCCAGGGATGGGGCATCCCCAGCACACAGATCACTGATGTGCCATGGGAGCACCATCATCAACATCATGGAGCACTGGCCCAGCACCTCCCATGGAGCCACCCGAGGGCGAGCAGTGGAAGCTGATCCTGAGGTGCCAGGACTTTTCCTATGGACAAGAATAAACCCAGTAAGCATTAATTACCAGCTCTACAGCAGCCCTGAGGTGAACAGGGGAAGGTGAGGAGTGAATCCCCAGGTCCCAGCCCAGACTGGCAGTCAGAAGGGGTTTTTCCTTCCCAGCAAGGGTTAAGTTTGCAACTGTGGAGTCTTCTTGTGCTTGTTCTTAGTTTCTAGGAAGGCAACTGAGCCCCATTCCAAGCATGTCAAACCTAACAGCATCTAGAACCAAAATCAGCTTGAAAGAATTTAAAACTCCCAACACCTTTGTTCTGTTGCTGGTTCTTTCAGCCTCAGATGGGCCCATGAGTAGCTGAGCCATATATTGCTAACCTCCAAACCTGCATCCACTGATGCCAACACCAGCACTGACACACAGCACTTGGTGTAGACATGGTCCCTAAGCTGAGAAACTTTGCAGACCCCATAAGCACCACTGCGGCCCACCCTGGGACCTTCAGTGCTTCTCCAAAGCCTCACTGAAGGGGAGCAGCACCAAGCTCAGCCAGGACAGGCAGTCCCTGAGGGGCGAGGGCTCTGCTATCTAAAACCATGCTGGGCAGGAGGGGAGGGCATTAACCAAAGGAGCCACTCAG
This sequence comes from Psittacus erithacus, assembly GCA_009867235.2. Lineage (NCBI taxonomy): Eukaryota > Metazoa > Chordata > Aves > Psittaciformes > Psittacidae > Psittacus > Psittacus erithacus. The sequence continues at coordinate 14,027 of WYDI02035865.1, read as the reverse complement.
CCCAGCTCTGCAACACCCTCACATGTACATTGGCTCTAGATAGCCCTCAGCCACTGAGAAAGCATCAAAACTAATACAGGATACAAACCCATTCATGTTAATAACAGTAGAGTCTGGATTTCTGCCCCTCCAGCCTCCTTTTTTTAAATAAGGTAAATTTTTTGGTAAGCAAGGTATTTTTCCTATTTTTTTATTAATCTTTTTTTTTTTTTGTGCCCCCCCAGCTTCTTTCCCTAAAAATAGGATTCCTGCTTTGAAATTCATTTTAGATAAAAATAGATCAGTGTCCGAGTCAGTGCAGAGAAGTGCTGGGTACCCACGGAGGTGGGAACATTGCGCAGATGCAGTATTTGCCTTGCAAAGATGCGCTTGCATGGAGCAGTGTGTTTCATCCCACCTCCATTCACTGGCTTCATAAACCAAGCATGCAAGATGTCTGAAGCCGTTCCCTTGGCAAAAAGCTTCGGGATGAGGATGCGTTCATTCCTGTGCATCTGGCCGGGACCATGTAGGGCTGCAGCCTCTGCTCACACAAACCAGACTGAGCTAAGAAGAGGGAAACGGCCTCACTACCCTGAATGCTCTTGCAGTAATGGATAATTTGGTGCTAAAACAGAGTAAGAACAATGTTTTGTGCAGTTAGAGCCAAGAATACATTTGAGCTGTCCTGATATAGCCAAGAGATGGCCTGAGCAGGGCTTGGGCATCCTTCAAGCACCACTGCTCCACTACACCCCTTAATGAACAAGACTCCTGGACCCATGCTTGCTTCAAGCCATACGGCAATAACACACAGGCCTGGACAAGAAGAGTCTTGTGAGCTCCCTGAGCCACCGAACAGCCGGGCTGGTGGCCTGAGAAAAAGCCCATCACTCTCATGGAGGCCTTACCATTGGGTGGTGTGAAGAACGTGGCACTATTGTAGTAATCCAGAGACACAGGCTCCCTGCAGGAAGAGCAGCCAGAATTAGCTCTTCTTGCCCACAGCCTGAGCTAGAAGAGAGACATGGCTGCACTGGAACCAGTACAGCACTGCTTCATCATGCTGGTGGGCAGCACACAGCTACTTACACGTAGGCATCATCACCTTGCAGGCAGCCCTCTGCAAGCACAAATGGTTTGCCGTCAGCACAGATACCACTGCTTGGACTCAAACCACCATCCCAAAGCACAGCCGGACAAATGCCCCAAGCACAGCTGAACCAGATGTCCCTGGCACAGCCCCAAAACCATCCACACGCAGAGCCAGGAGGCTGGAGCAGGGGGAGGCAGCCCTGATCCACCCCAGCCCCTGAGAAAACCAGGACATGGACAGATCCTGCCAGCTGGCAGGAACATCAGGAATATTCTCCCTGGTTTGGGAAAGGAGAGCACAGCCCCATGCACCAGTAATCCTCTTAGGGTAAGCGCCCAGGAGGGAGCAGGGAGCCAATGAGCATCCTGTCCCCCTCTGACTGTTAATCAGATCAGTGTGTGTCTTACATGCTATCACTACATTAACCGAGCCCAGCTGCAGCACTGGCTGCTGTGTGCTCCCATCAGTTCCCATCCCTGTAACCTCCCATCGCCTTCCCTCCCCAGGCCCCTGGGCTGCAGCATTTACCTGTCAGGAAATCCCGATACCTGTACTCGGCCCTGCTCCCTAGGGAAAAGCAGAGGGATGCCTTACACTCAGGCTGACAAATGGGAGCAGTTCAGTAATGGAGCCACTGAGCATTTCAGCATCAGCAGCTTTGTCCCCACTCAGCTCTTTGGGGCCAGGAGACATGGCTGCGGAACTGGATGCCCCAGGGCATAGGTACTGGGACAGCCAGGGGTGATACTTGGAATCATCTGGCCCTGTGGCTGTAACCAGGACTGCTCAGCACTGGATTTTCAACTCAGACCCAGGCTAGGTCCTGTTAAGTGTCACTGTGCAGCACCATGAGTAGGTGCGACTAACAAGAGTGAGCTTTATCATTGCCCATCTTGTTCCCAGGATAGCATCCCATTGCCCTGCCCAGGTCTGCAGTGAGTAACCAGCCTCGCAGAGGCTCCATCTTCCCAGTGGCAGCTCCCAGCTGGCACCTACACAAACGAGTCAGGATTTGCAACATCCCCATTTAGGAATTCGGTGGTAGGTGCTCCCCTGTGGATGGGGAGAACATCATACCAGCGCCATCCCGGGGGGATGCTCACCGTATCCAGCGTGACGAGTGGCACCAAGCTCCTTGGTGGTTTTCCTGACAGAAGGAAAAAGGAGCTAAAATTCCAGGTCTGAGCAACAGGGTTACAAACCACAGCAGTGGCTAAGCCAGAAAGACCACGTGTGAAACCTCCCTGCAAGGTTATAACAGGATACACATCGAGTGATGTGAGATGAAGAGTTTGGAGTTAAATCCCAAGATGGGAACAACTGTGCTTGAATATTGCTGCAGAGTTGTTGCAGCCACGGAGTTCAGAAGGAGGTTGGTGAGGAGGAGAAAGGGATTTCCTGTGTCAAACGGCTTATAAGCAAAGAATGGCCACTTCTTTTCCATGATGTGCCTGTTACATACAGCCACAGCTCATTTCCTTGGATTCAAGTTAAATTGTTGCCAGTAGAATGCAGCCAAACTGCAGAAAATCCAGAAAAAGCCTAAATCCACTATTGACCGTCAATAAGTTAAGCAACTTGGTCTAGTTGAAGATGTCCCTGCTCATGGCAGGGGAGTTGGACTGGATGAGCTTTGAAGATCCCTTCCAACCCTAACTATTCTGTGATTCTTATACCAGTATAGGCCAAGGCACATTTATATGGGCCAGAACCCAATCCCAAATCCAAAACATTTGCATGTCTTGGCTGAACTTATCCAGCCTTGGCTCTGCAGCGGGAGTTTGTTTGTTTGGGGTTTGTTACCTACCTCACTATTGATAAGTTCTCAGGTTCCTTAATTTGTTCCAGCCTTTGGGTCATAGCTAGCACCAGGAACAAAACAGGGTGTTAATGATTCTGGTAGCAGCAGGTGTTTCAAAGAGCACAGAGCATTCACCACAGAGGATCTCATGGTACCGGCTAGCATTCTTCTAACACATCCTAAAATAGCTCCCAAATCGTTCTTTTAAAGTTCATAAATGGCCAAAAAGGAAACAAATGGAGGGAAAAGCTGGTGTCTGTGCGGAGCGCCGAGCTGGCAAACACACACCAGAGGAAGCTGCAACCCCAGCTGCTGCCTTATTGCCTGTTCTCCCCCAAACCTGTTCGATTTGGAGCCTTTCCCATGCTCAGCACCCCTTCCTTCACACTGCAGGATGTGTTGGTACATTGTGATGCTGTGGTCGGGCTGCGCTGAAGCAGAAACTTGTAGGGGGTTATGGAGCTTGGGCCCAGCCAGGTCCCAGGAATGGGACACTGCAGCCGGTGACATTTAACACAGACCCACCAGCAGCTTGCATCGGGATCACAATCAAAAGGTCAGTGTCTAACCCAGCTTGCTGCAGGAAGCAGGAAGGGGGTGATGGTTAATGAGTCATTATCAGTTTGGGTTCCCCCATGCTGTTGTTTGCACAGGGCGAGCAGAGCCGTTTGAAAAGCCCCAGTTAATAAGAGATTGCGCTTTGATGACACTGCTTTAGTGATCTATTTTCAATGCAAAGGGAGATTCTTTTCCTAGAGCTCAGAACTCACAGGCCTAGGAGCATCCAAGGTGGCTTTTACAATCTCAGTCCTAGGACATTTCATCGCCTGGCTTCAAGGTGACTCTATTTTTACTTCCCCCTCATTCTGTGCATGCAGGACCTGCCTCCTGCAATACAGGAGCCCCTGCAATGCTCATACTCACTGGAATGGGATCGGATCACCTCAAAACTCTGCTGGCTTCTGAGCCTGGAAAAAACAGAGGTACAACGTCAGCTGAATTTCGGGGTCTATGACACGGAAAGCAAATGCAAGAGACCTCCCTGTCTGGTGAGTGGAGGGAGGAGAGCACAGCCTCCACACTGGGCTGGGTGAAACACAGAGGAAGCATCACTGCGCATCATGCAGGACCTGTTATGAGCTGGGAGCAGGTGTCCCAGGCTCCAATTTGTCCCTTTAAAGTCAAGATGTGCTTATGGCCACTGGCAGAGCAGCCAACATCAGATCAGAGAAGGACTCGGGATGAGGAAAATGTCATTTAGGACAATTCCTGTTCTGACACTTTATGAACGGGCTAAGGCCAGAGGAGTACTTTCACCCACAAAACACTTGGGTGTTCACCCATGAAATGGCTTCAAACCCCACTGCTTCTCCTCTGCTGCTGTCCCCACCCCTCCCAACATCCCTTAACATCAACTTGAAAGCAATAACATACAAGATCAACAATAACAATAACACAGATGCCCAGTAACCATGTTTTTAGTTAACACGAGAGCTGCTCTTTAGAGCACAAGAGGATTCAGCAGCTTTTCCACCGCAGGTGGATGCGGGCACTTATTAACTCTGATTTTGGGACCCTGAAAGCATCCCCTTCCTCCCCTTTCACTTGGGTCACCCTCTGTCCCAAGCTAGTATTCATGGCACAGAGCTGGCCATGGTAGATGAGGTGTCCAAGGACCTCACTGCAAAGACTGCAAACATACAGAGTTAACCTACTCCACTTGCAAAAAGCCTGACCTACCTCAAACCAGATCTCTAAAAGGAGCAGACAACACCACGAGCCTGAAGCCAAACCACCTAATCCAGGTATCAATTCCAAGGAATCAGGACAACTCAATGCAAGCCCATGAAGGACGGAGCCTGCGCTGGCTTTAGTATCAGTCTGCAATGGACCACATCAGAGCTTTCCCCCGTCCTAGGCAAGCAGAGCCAAACCAAACACCCTGAACCCACATAGGCCTTTGCAGAGCCCCTTTGCACCGTGTTTACTCCCATATCAAAGGTTACAAGCCAGCTTTTTCACTTTTTCCTTTTATCATCGAGCTGTGGTTTGTCTGTTGCTGGAGGAAACAAGTGGGGTGCGGTGTGTACAATGCGTTTCCTTCACTGCTCATGCTGCAGGTCAGTGGTTGCTCTGGCTCAGGGTCCCACGAGCACCAGGCAAGGGCGTTGCTTATGAAGTTACCAACCTCTCTACCTCATCTCAGGGCACAACAGGGCAGGACAAGGACTTGCCCTTCCAGTTTTCATAGAGCTTTTCCCACCCGGTTAATGACTCACAGGAGTCACGGTCAGAGCTTCAGTTTCAGTTTGGGTTGTTCTTTGTAAAGGCATCACCCTTCTGCAGCTCCCGGGCTGGGACACGCTGCCCTGCCTTCCCCATTCTGGGGTTATTTTATCCCAGCTGTGATCCGTGGAGCGGGTCTCACCCCAAGAGAGCTGCCTGGGGAGAGAAAGCAAAGGATTGGGAAAAGCAACTCACTGGCTCCTCCGCTCATTCAGCTGCTTCTCTCGCTTGGTAGCTGAAAGAGAAGGAGAAAGAAGCCCTTAGAAAAGGATCATTTGGGAGTCAAAGATCAGAAAGACCAATAAAACACATTGACAAAACTCCCGCACCCAGGAGCATGCGAGGACAGCAGAAGTCGCAGTTGTGATGCAGTTTTGAGCGATGTTTTTAAACCGTGCTTGTATTATCTCAGACACCAGAGCAAGTGACCCGTTCCTGTCCCCTGAACTGCAGCCTCTCTGCCCCAATAGAGCCCACACCGTGCTCAGAGGTGGGCTCAAACCCCCTCTAGGATGGGTGCTCACCCATTCTCTTTGTATTTAATGTCTACCTGAATTCATCCCCCAGACTCTCCTCCTGTACCTGCCCCTCCTCCTGCCCATCTGCCCCAGGGCCTCTGCATCCAGAGATGCTCCTCCTGGGTGGGTTGTCCCAAAGCCACCCACCACAGGGACCAGGGAGAGGGGTCTGCAGCCCAGGGTGTCGCACCCACCCCAGGGAAGGGGTGCTGTGAATCGAGGGGTCCTTCCCCCAGTTGCTCTGTGACCACCAGCAGAGACCCTTCAGAGACCCTGTGAGAGCAAAGCTCCTTGAGCTGGCACAGGCTGAGCAGAACCAAACCCCCTCCTGGAGGGTACATCCCAAGAGCAAAGGGATGCACGGGGCCGCAGGCAGCACCCAAAGCGCATGGTCAGGACCTTACCCGAGCGCTGGCACTTGACACAGAAGCTGATGGCGGCCCCCAGCAGCATCAGCGCGGTGGCTGCCCACAGCAGCTCCATTTGCACCATGGCCTGGCCACATCCAGCCTGAAACAGAACAGCAAGGGTAGCCTGTGAGCATCGGAACGCTTCCGCCCCACACACACATGCTCTTTGCCTTCATAGCCCCAGAGGGCCGGGTGCTTGCTGAGGGTGCAGGACGGGCTGCAGGGTTGTGTGATAGGGTGGCAGAGGATTGCCCTTTCCCTGCTGTTCTGGTCCGGGGCCCACATCCGTTTAGTGCTCCACTAAGACCTGGAGCTAAACCCCTATTTCACTGTAGGGAAAGAAAAGAGACTCAAGGGGATCGCCTCAGGACAATGGCACAAAGAGGAAAGCCACACTTGGATCTGCTCATTCCCACTCCCATAACACACTTTTCCCACTCCCATAACACACTTTGCCATCATCAGACGCTGTCAGAAGATACCATCTGTTAATATCTGGAAGAGAGGGCAAAAAGGGCAGCTTTGAATATTCCCAAGTACCTCCAAGACCTTTGTACCAAAGCTTTGGCTATTTCCCTGCAGCACAGAGTTACTTCAAATGTTAAATCCCCCCCAGTTTTTCCTGCCCCAGGCTGGCTGAGACACCAGCTCTTCCCCTCCCTTCCATGAGAGGCTCTACCACAACCAGCAGCTATCGTGTTGTAATAATCAGCATGATCTGGCTTCAGTTTCTTCCTTTAAAACATAAACCACCCTATAAATAACCCAGCGACCCCCCTGCTGGGAGTGAGGGGGATCCTTTCACCCATTCCTCTTCCCCAGGGATGGATTTTTCTTTACTTACAGATAATTTTAATCAATTTTTGGGTTTTAATAAACTTCTCCTTTGGCCCCTGGGGATGGGGGGGCTTCAAGATGCCAAAGGCCAGGACGTCACTGCTCTGCCCGGCAGGAAGATTTCCTATTGCCTAACTGCAACATCCATTATTACAGTTTAAGCCTGGATTGTACTGGTATGGCCACTGTGGGTAAAAGAAGGAAATGTGCGTATATAGACTGGAGAAAATACATGTATATGTAAAAGAATTACAGTAATTGAAACTATTTAAATGAATAGCAATAAAAGACAATAGAAAACAGCCTCTTGATTCTACCCTGCCCAGCACCATCTGCCTCCGTGTGTGGACGGTAGAATAAATAACAATTCTCTGCCCAAACTCAGATTCTCCATTCACAGTGGAGAAAACTCTTCCAGCAGCAGCTCAGCCCTCAGTGCTGACCAAGCATCCTCCTGCCCATGCCAGTCTCTCAGTGCTGTAGCCAAGGATGCTGGTGGGACATTTGTGATCCAGATTGGCGTTGGAGTCCCAGTCCTATGCCAGTGTCATAATGACCATGGTGTAAATCAGTGTGAGGCAGAGGAAAGAAAGACCCAGTCTCCCATTTCTGCTTTGGACAGCCCCTCGAGCACAGCATTGCTCTGCCCCTGCCAGGAGGGAGGGATTGCAGAAGGACAGGATGAGGTTTGGTGTCAGCGTCCTCTCCGTGATGCCCACGCACACTCTGGCTGCCCAAACGTGACCGCACACCCGGCACAAGTTGGCTTCAAGACCATCCTCTGCTTGTGAGCGAAGTGGGTCTATTTCTGCTCCCTTCGAGGCTGCCTTGAAGGGCTCACAAGGACACGGCAGCTCATGGCACTCGCTGCACTGTGGCTTTGCTCTTTATAGACTCCCCAGGGGCCTTTCCCTGCAGAGTTTCTTGCAGCACATTCTGAAGGTGATGGGATGAGTTGTGTTAAATTAGCAGCATGCCCAGAACGCCATGGACCTACCCCAGGGGTGCGGGACTAGCACCCAGTCAAAACCATGTGGTTTGTCACATCATTTTCCCTTGGCTCAGCATCCCCCATGGAAATCATGAGCTGTGGATCATCTCTAAAGCATCTGCAAGAGGCAGCTAAGGGAAGTTGGTCCTATGCTGGCGACTGAAATTCGTTATACGAAGGGCTGTAACACTGCTGGTGTAGTTGTGGGTTTGGGTTGGGAGTGTTTTGGGTTCCCCCCCTCTTTTTTCTTTCCTTTAAAGAAAAGGTCAGAGCTGAAGGTGCCTGACAACACTGACCTCTTTTGTACTGCTATAGGGCAGGCTGCCATCTCCCTTCTACAGCTGGGTTTGTTCCTGCAGTGGGGCAGTAACACCACAAACCCAGGCTGCTCCCAAGCCCCTTACTCAACAGGACCACCAAAGGTGGATATTTGCAGTGGTGCTGAGCAGGGCTCTACACATCCCATCACAGCATGCCCCATGGGGAAAGCTCCCACAGACACCAAGCCAGAAGCACAGTGCGAGCCCAGAGGTTGTTATTTGTGTTCACCAAGCGCCCAGGTCCAGGGATACCCTCTCTTTCAGCCCAAAGCTCCTCTCGTAAGGAGCCAACAGGAGGAGGTGATGACAAGCAGACGGCTGGCAGCATATGAATGCAATGTTTGGAAGGCTGAACGTGCTTTCCCTGCTCCCTGCCTTGGGGAGATTGGGAGAGAAGAAAACACAAACTCGAGCTACTGAGGTCTGTGATGAGGCCCGAGTGCATCAGAAGGATGTACCGAGTTAATGACTCGCTTTCAAGATGCTAAATTCAAACACGGGGAGAAAACGGGTTTGCATCTGGCTCCAGGAGCGACGTTCAGATGGTGTCGAAATGCCCTGTTCTGTTTATGCACTTCCCTGTTCTCCTTTTCTATTGGTTTTTCCCCTCAGTTTCGTGCTAGCAGAAGTTCCTCCTCGCACGAGGAAGCCGGTGCAGCCACAGCGCGTGCCTCTGGCACCGCCGCTGCCGAATTCCCCAGGAGCAGCCGCCCCGAATAAGCATTTCCATGGAGAACGGCACACTGGAGGCTGCATAGAGGCACGGTCCCTGCAGCACGGCACCTCTCCTGCCAGAGGGAAGCACGCCTTCTGCGCAGGGGTTGCTCTTTTCATGGCCTCAGATACGCATAGCGAGCAAAGAGACAAACAGGGTTTATAATGGGAAGAATGAATTTGCCAGCGATGATTCCCTGTGTATGTGCCAGCCCCATCAGCTGGTGTGGGGTGTTTCTAGTTCTAAATGAAGGCTTAAACCCAGTAACTGGGCTTACTATAAACAGCCGAGGGAAGGAGAGGTGGTTTTATCAAGGAAGACTGAAAGATCTCTCACTTTTAAGTCTACTAAAGCAGAGGTTGAGAGCACACGGTCATTAGAGTGAGGGCATTGAGTATTCACTGTCAATCTGTTCAAGAGCAAAACACCAAAGTGAGGAAAGCTGCTATTTAAATAAGAGAATACCAGCTTCTAAACTGAGTGGCTGTAAGGGGGATATGCACAGGCTAGAAAGAAAGCTCCTAAGGGGTGCAGAGCCTGGAGGATCTTTCCAACAGCAGCAGAAGAGGCAAAAACCCCACTTAAAAACCCTTTAAGAGTACTTAAACCGTACTTAGACTGTTTGATGAAAGCCCAGGAGAGTGCGGAATGTGCTGATGTGGCAGAAGGGGCTGCTTTTCTGCAAGACCACTCCTAATGAAGTCATTTCAGCCCTTTGCAGGCACCAAGCCCACCCCTCAAAGCCTCTCGGGTTGTAAGAGAAGGGCTGAAACCGCAGGTTTATACAGGTACCCAACCTGGCTGTAAAAATAACCACCCCAAAGGCAAATATGAACCGACCATCGTGTGTCCCCTCCAGAAAGCTGTGTGCTCTGCACCAGTTTGCAACAGACCAAGACTAATTCAGACTGATTGGATGAGTCACGGACGACATACGGAGCGGGGAGTTTATTTAGAACCTCGCCATATGAAATCAGCGCAGGGACTGCTCGCACGGATGCGGCGTTCACCCTGACTCAACATCTCCAGCATCTCTAAGGAAAGAAACACTACTTTCTGTTTGTCTGCCTTGCACAACTGACCCACAAAGTCCCATTGATGGGGGAACTGAAGTCTCAGACCAAGGGAGCTCCTGGGGCTGGAACCACTTCAAGGACCAGCATCGAGCCTCCAGAAAAGCTCCTTTCCAAAGGCCTCCACGTCCCATTTCCCACCAGTTTTCTTGGGAAAACTGTGGCTGCATAGATGAAGTCTGGTTTTCTACAGCTATTCAATTCAAGCAGACCATGCTTCATTTGATACCAGGGGAGCAGCAGATGCATTTCAATAGAACACAGGACAAGAGAGAAAATAGGAATTGATAGATCACCTTTCACATAGATTATCACTTTGTAAAATGCTTTAAAACGCCTCAGGTGGGGAACACAGCACAAAATCCCAATCACAAGCAGCACAGCAGCAGAAATACCTTGTATTTATCTTTAACTTCCCCCGTTTCAGGCAGCATCAAAGCCATGCAGCATCCTCCACCACTGCTGTGGTGTCCAGAGATATGCCACCTTAGGAACTGCAGGTATGGGCAACCCACATGGATGAAACTCAGTACTCTTATGTAGTCCAGAGCAATGAAATGAGCTAATATCACACCAAATTATCCCAAAATTATCCTGTGCTGCTGAAGTGTCTGCCTCTTGGCCTGCATTACACTGAACACTGATCACGAGAGAAAACTGCTGCAAAAACAAAGCTCTTTTCATCCAGGATTAGCAATTTCAAGTGCTTATATGCAGTAAAAGACATAACAGTCATATACCTAACGCCAGTCAGACTGAAACTGATGGAAAACCCAGAGAGTGAAGCTCAAGTCAGCAATTACATATGATTAGGCTTTGGAAGGGGAAACAGAGCAGGCTGCAGCAGTCCCAGAAACTACAGGCAGGAGCCAGGAGCAGGGCTGATGGGATGTGGGATGAGGGCAGCTCAGCCTCAGCCTTCCAGAATACTGCAGTAGCAGTGACTGCAGAAACCATGCGATTGAAACCCATCATCAGATGGAGTGGGGAGATGCACAGAATAACCTGGTGAAACGGGTTGTACGGGGCAGTCTCCTCTTGGGTCAGAGGGGCAGAAATGCTGCCGGGAAGGGTTATTCACACCCTGGAGGTGCATAGAGGCAGTTTTCACACCTTGGAGCTTGTGGGGTGATGGCCACGAGCAGCAGTGAGAGGTAACTCCCAGCGTGTGGCTTTTCAGAAGGGTTCTCCAGGGGTGAACCCTCTTTAAAGAGGGTGACTGAGCTCAAGCCCAGGATCTCCGAGCTCACCAAGATCTGTGCACCCAAAGCCGCACACAACCCCATGGGCATTTCTGTCCCCGTCCCTCCTTCCCTCTCCCACCTTACTCGCAGGTTCAGCCGCTGTCCCCAGTCCGTCCCATCTCCTCCTGCGTCTCACAGCCACCAGCCACCAACGCTGGAGTCAGCTCCTCTGAGCTTCTGGTTTCCTGTCACCATCTGAATCATTCACCCCAGCATCCGCCGGTCAGCCCCTCGCCAGGGGACCGCAGCGCTGCTCGCACAGGCTCACCCTGGGCAGGAGTTTATCAGCCACAGGAGGAGGAAGAGGCTGCGGTGGTGAAGAGCCCTGCGGCTGCCAGCGCCCCTTCCCGAGCAACCTTTGGGGTTCAGATGGGGCTGGTGCCCCCCAGAAGTTCCTTTAGCACAGCACCTGGGCAGGATCTGACACCTCACGCTGCGAGCGGCAGATGCCGCTTGGAAAAGCTTACAGCAGGTAAAGCAAATTGCAAGTTCTCCCTTGGTTTTTTATAGAGGAGATGATGCCTCAAAGGCAGCAAACAGCCTGAGGCCACCGCTGCCAACAGCCACACCCGGAGCTCCAGTCCAGAGCTGTAAGAATAAACCTGCTTCTGCCGCCTCGGAGCTGGCAGCTTCCAGCCCCCAGGCACCATTTCACTGCACTCCTTAAACCCCAGGAGCTCCTGAATGCTTTGGTGCTTAACAGGAAGGAGGGTTTATGAATAATGGGGAATTTCTCCCGGCTCAGAGCCCCGATAGAGCCCATGCAGTATGTACCCTGCGCTAGGCACGGGAAAAGCTGCATGTACACAGCAGCCCTATGGAGTTGTAGCTACCGGAGCACAAGAGCCAGGCAGGCACATGCTTTACAGCTGCAAACAGAGCAATGCTTCGTGCTGGCTCCCACTGAGGCTCTGAGCGCTTCTCTCACGCACAGGCATCTGAACTGCAGTAAAGGGAAATTCTGTTGTATTGAAAGCAGGGCTGCCACAAGCAGTCGCCCACATCCACCTCCCTGCTACAGAGGGTGACTGTCACAAACACCACCCAATACCCGGCTTTTGCCACGCTGGGATGGGAAGCTTTCTCTCAAGCTCTCAGGGAAACTCGGCTTTGATAAGCGTTCACCACTGCGCGTACAAACACATTCGCGCTTTCCCTCTTCCAGCTCTAACCCAAAGCACGAAAGTCATTGCTTTGATGCGCTTCCCAGAGACGTTCCCACACAAAATGCATGTGCAGGAGCCTGTCCTGAAATGAGGACCAAAGACCAGAAGAGTAAGACCCAGCTTTAAATCGCTCGTGTGGCATCCTCTGTATAAAGGATACTATAAAATGCTTTTCTGACTGCTAAAACAGTTGCTGCAAAATTGGCCTCTCTAGCCAAGGTCTTCACTATGAAGTAGTTTATTAGGGGCTTTCTTAATGTATTTAAACATAACCTAATAACAAAAGTTCTACAAAGGAGTTCTTTGTAGCAGAGTTGATGCTCTGAACATGCTGGAGACAACTGCAGCTTGTTTTTCGTATCAGACATTGATTGCATTAGGACCAGCCACTGCTAAATAAGGTCCCATGTATTTGCTTACAGGTTCTCTGGTGGGTCTCACAGCTCCAGAGATGACTCAGTGCTGCAGTACAGACGTTACCACAGTTGGCACTGAAGGCACCTTGTGTTGGCCCCCTAATTGTCTCCTGGACTGATGCACGCATCAGCTCAGCCTCCCTAGAAGCTGTTGTGCCCAAGGGGCAAAGGAGCAGGGTCACCCCAGGTGCATTACAACAAGTGATACCCTTCAGAGACCTCAGTCCTCTTAAGAGGGCAACCACCTCGATGTCTAACCTGAATGAGCAGGTGATCACTGCAGATGCTATCTCCCTGCTTCCCAGTTCTCATGAGAAGAGCTTGGTGCAAGGATTCAGGATGAGAGCACTCACCCCAAGCACCTACCAACACAACCACGAGTTCTGCTCCTCCTGAGGCCAGACCAAGCCCTCTTGGACACCAAACCCCACTTCAGACTCTACTCTCTGTCCTCTCCCTCCTGTAACCCCCTTGTGTTTCATACAGACCAACTGCTAGAAACCATTTGTGGTTTAATAAAACCATTTCTGGTCTGAAAAGAAGGCCAAAGACACACGAACATCATGCTTCTATCTACTGCAATAAATTACATAAAATGCCACATTACATGTGCACCTCCCCACATACTTCTCAAAGCTTACCCATTTCAGCATGGGTTTGGTTCTCCCCATAAAAAACCCATAGGATCTACTCCTTCAGTTAGTTTTACCAGCTAACCAAACCTTCTTTTCCTCCCATTGACACACAGTTAGCCAGCTGCAGAAAGAACTCTTCAGGCCCAGAAAGGCTGCAAGAACCCCTTCTCCACCCTGCCCATCTTACCTGCTGGGGCTGCAAGGCTGAATGGCATTACAGACCAGCTCACATCCTTCCTGATGAAGGTGGGGTCTGCTCAAAGCCCAGCTGGTTTTGCTTGAAGCAGGTGTTAGGAGTGATGCTGATCAGAGATCAGCAGTGAAACATAGATGATGCAACGTTTTCTCATCCAAACTGGCTTTTTACTGTTTATAAGGGCCTGCAGTGACGGGACAAGGGGAATGGCTTTAACCTGCCCGAGGGGAGGCTGAGATGAGCTCTTAGGCAGAAGCTCTTCCCTGGGAGGGTGCTGAGGCGCTGGCAAAGGGTGCCCAGAGAAGCTGTGGCTGCCCCATCCCTGGCAGTGTTCAAGGCCAGGT